>OMKK01091108.1:5527-22592 GCA_900302305.1 Polymixia japonica
AACCTACATCACCCATCCAGACGCATCTCACCCTCTCCCCAATGGGAACTATAAATGTGGTCACTGTGCACAATGCAACAACACTTCCAAGATGTCGCACTTCCATCATCCACACACAGGCAAACGGTTTCCCATAAAAAGTGTCATTACATGTTCTTCCACACATGTTGTGTATATGTTGCGCTGTCCGTGTGGGTTATCCTATGTAGGGAAGACCACCAGGAAATTAGAACAGCGCATCAGTGAACACAAGAGCAGTATTTGACGTAATGATCGTGAATATCCGGTCGCTATACATTTTAATGACAAAAAACACGACATTTCATCCTTACGGTTCTTTGGCATTGAACAGGTCAGATTACCACCTAGGGGAGGGAACCATGACCTGCTACTTAAGAAACACGAAGCCTTCTGGATTTTTCACTTACAGACCCTATCCCCTAAAGGTCTCAACGATGAACTGCAGCTATCTGTCATGTTATGAATAGCCCATGGGATCATACACTAATTCTTTATTCTCTGTCGCCCAAGTACTGAATCCCAGTCCGGTGATCTTATTGTTCATTGTGTATTGTATTTGATGACTTGTTGTTGTATATTATGTCTTGTACATTTTAAAACTTTTTCTATCTAGCTACTGTTATATTACCCCTTATTAGTAGATTCACCATGTTATTCTAATGTTTTGCCCTTTTTTCTAATTATGTTGGTGTGTAACCCTCTGATTGGCCACTTGTACACAGCCAATGGGAGCAAGAGCCTGTTCACTCAGGGCCCATATTACCTGTGTTACCTATGTGCCTTTTCACTTTAACCTGATGATGGTCTAGGACCGAAACGTTGTTTTCCCTAATAAAAGTTGATTGCAATTAAGTGCCAGTGTGCGGGAAATCCTTTTCTACTGGCCTATAAAAGCCTTAACCAAATGAAAGTTGACATTAAATAAAAATCCATATCTTGTTATCTTCTATGTTATGTTTTAATGTCTGTTTTTGGCAGGTGTGGCTTTGCGGAGGAAGTATAGAGCTTATACCTTGCTCTAAAATTGCCCACATTGAAAGGGCCCACAAGCCTTATCTCCCAGACCTAAGTGTAATGATGAGGCGCAATGCACTGAGGGTGGCTGAGGTATGGCTGGATGAATATAAAAAAAATGTCAATGTTGCCTGGAACCTTCCGCTCAAGGTAAAGTTTGTCAGTTAGTACATGGCTTATATGTGATCTATACATTTATTTGACTCTATCACCCATATACATAAAACACAAATGACTTTCTGGGGCTTATGACAAAAACTGTAAACATTGTGAGAGGCCATTGTAGTTTTTTCCCTACCATCTCAATATCGAGAGTGACCTATGGACTGATTTGATTTAACCAACAGAATCATGGGATAGACATAGGGGATGTTTCGGAGAGGAAGAGGCTAAGAGAGAGGCTGAAGTGCAAGCCATTCAAGTGGTATCTTGATAATGTTTACCATCTCCTGGATCCCCTGGATGACCTGCTGGCTTATGGAGCTGTGAGTTGAAACATAATTGCTAACTGTACATTAAAGGCCCAATCCAGAAGTTTGATTTGAGCAGTGGTGCCACAATCGATAGATTAAAGAAAGTTTTCACTCTCAAATTGATTGTCAGCTAAATATTTTGCAATTGTATTTCAAATCAGTGGTTTGTTTTTCAATGTGTTTGTAGAGTTTGTAAAGAATTACATTGGGATCTGATATCTGGAAAGAGTCAAAAGAGCTTTTTTAATTCACTCGCTAACTCAGTTTTTGAATTTGTCTTTAAACATTAAAGTACCTGAATAGTAATATCAGTGCGTTCAATGCATTTGATTCTTTGATGCTACTATAATTCAAGTACACGCCAGTATAATTCAAGCATTTTATAAAACATTTTCATAGACTTTAAAATTGATTATAATGAATCATAATAAATGCTAAATTCCATTTGTTTTCAGCTGAGAAATGACTTGAACCAAGATCATTGTATTGACCAAGGCCCAGTTCCAGGAAATATACCCATCCTATATAGATGCCACTTACTCTCCTCACAGGTAGGTTCCGTTAATCATGTTTACAGGTTAATCATCATATGATAGGATATGTTTGTATTTCTTTTATCAAATGGAAATTCATTGTTCTCCTGTACAGATGTGTTATTATAGAGCTGATGGACAAATCTATATTGGTGAGCTCAAATCTCGCAAGGACAGTAACCGCTGTTTGGTCGACCAAGGTGTTGGAAAATACCCAGGACTGTATGACTGCAAAGTGGCCAAGCAGACGGGATACCACATGTTGTGGGACTTTAAACAAGTAAAATATTGAAACATAAAATATACTGTAAATCTAGACCAAGAATATCAGTCTTTCAATAATTTGATTGCTGCAAACTCAAATAGCATCTAAAATGAATTTCTCTCATTCACAGGGCGGCACCATCCAGAACAGAGACACAAAGAGATGTCTGGAGATTGCCGTTGGTGAAGACACTTACTACAAGCTTGTCATTCAGCAGTGCACTGAGCAGCATTGGATGATACAACATGTTATCAAATAATTCTGAAAGACTGATGGGTAGCGCCTAGATCATAATATGAATTAAATCAAGTTTTTACAAAAACTGCATCTTGTGTCGGAGGAAGGTCTAAAATGACTACTCCCCTTCAGTGTGGATTTGCACTTTGCATTGGAAGACTTGGATCCATTTTAGGCAATTATTACAGCCAATGCATAAGCAATAATGATAATATGTTGTTGAGGGTGAATTGGGTCATTAGGGAGGATTTTCTGTGCGCTTATTTTCAAATTTTATATTTGTGTGATGAAAAGAAAGAAGCAGTGTGTCTAGTCTTTGGCGTGTTGTGAATACAAAACAATCAATACAGTTCATCTTTTGCTATTATTTGTTAATAATTTATTTTAGATTGCTACACAAGATTAGCAGAGAACTGTTGTGATAATGTCCTCTGATGCTTTGCTTTAGCTGCAATGGTAAATATTACCAAGTTGAAAAGGTCCCTTTGTGGCCTGGCTGTCATGAATTGCCAAAGATGAACATATCCCACTTGCTCTGCCACATGGCAAGGCCCGTCTCCTTAAGATGGGGTGGCAGAGAGCTGTATCTGTAGGAGGAGACAGAATCATACTTGCGTTGAAAATTTGGAGAAACACACTGGCTTACAGTTGGATGGAAAAACACAGGTGAATAGAGATAACATATATCAAAGGATCAATTTCAACCTGATAGAGTTGGCAGCCAAGTCTTTCAGAGTGCCCAGGTTTGCCTTTAGCCCTCCAATGCCCACAAAGGCTTGATAGAAGTCGTAAGAGAGGCCAGTGGTGCCAAAGAGAGAGGGGTCATCAGAGCTGATCACCAGAGGATGGCCCTCTGCCATCAGCACAGCAGCAGGATGGTTCCGTAGGTCTGATACCAGCTTCAGCACCTGGAGATCAGAGACACACACACACACACACACAGGTAGACAACCCATGCAGTCCCACATACAGTTTATTTGAATCAGTGCTAGAAAGTACTAAAGTGTTCTGCAACTTATTCTTGTGAGGGCCCTGTTCTGTTCTGTTCTGTTCTGTTCTGTTCTGTTCTGTTCTGTTCTGTTCTGTTCTGTTCAGTTCAGTTCAGTTCAGTTCAGTGGATGACAATAGATGATCTGACCTGGTTGGAGATGGGGCACAGCTCTACAGCCACGTTTCTGTTCCTGGACAGCTCCTTGGCCAGTGGGTGGTGTGCCAAGGCATAGCCATGCCCAATGCGTGTGGTGTTGAACAGAAGGGCATCGAGAATGTTTCCATCCACAGCGGTGCCTTCATCATCTACACAAAGATCAGACAGACAGACAGACAGACAGACATAATGTATGCTTGTTGGTATTGGCAGGTTGATTTTGAGTGATCACAGTGATCTTACATCTTAATGATGGTGGCAGAAAATGCCCTCTTCTATTCCATTTCAGATCTCCCATAAATGTTCACTTGGCATCATATCTGGTTGTTGAGGAGCCATGGCATATAACATCATATTCGTATTATGTGGCCGCTCATGCCTTGCTCATAAGCGCATTGCTGGTTGACAGGCTGCATAGTGTATTGCACATAAACTGTAAGAGCATTACAACTTTAGTTCCAAATTATAATTAATCTCTAATAATAGTTTACTTTAGGAAACCACACCCACCTGTCTCCCCTGCATGAAAGAAGTAAGGCAGTTCAACACCCAGTTCGTTGGGCAGCGATAATGCCTCCCTGAAATACCACAGGGTTCTCCTGCTGTCCTCCCTGCCAACCTTGAAAACAATATTAACTTGTTAACAATTAAACTACACCCTGATAATAAACTAAATAAATCAACTAGACATGTTCCTTCTCACCAGGTCAAATCCTGCAACAACCTCTGGGAAATCTTTCTGCATCTGAATGGTCTCTTTCACAACCGCCTTGACTTCAGATACACTCAGAGCCCTAAAGGAAACAGTGCGTTACTGATATCTAATCAACACAAATATCTAGGTAAAACACAGCCTGTTGTCAAGGTACAATTACAGGTACAATTACTGGAGAAAAACTTCAAATTGCTTATACTTTTGAAAAGAAATAGGTGATCACATTATGAACTAATGTTATGAATAAATGTTGAAGCAATTGTTGATAGTAGCTGTGGATGACTATTATAAACTATTTAAATTAGAGTTGGTAAATCGGGATAAATTGACCAACATTAACATTGTATTCTGTGGGGTTTTGAGTATTTTCAAAACAACTGAAAATTACAGCCAGATTTAATGTTTGATAACTAAGTTTAAGATAAGAAACTGAGTTGATAACGGTAATACAACTTAAATGTAACCAGTCATCTGTGATGGGTAACATTTTAAAAGTAGCCTCCTAACCTTGTCTGTTATCTCTATCTTAGTGTTGACAGGTGCAGTACCTATGGACAGCAACTATGATACGAGCTCCAAGGAAGTCCTGGTGATCTGCCTTAAACTGCTGTATGACTTCTTGAAAGGTGTTCAGATACCAGACCTTATCGTGAATGCTTCCATCAAGCTCATAGGTCTAGAAGAGAAAAAGAGTTAGTTGAAAATATATAATAAATTAAACGTGATATGACTTGGCATACAGGAAATCAATTTATCAATCAACCTATTGAACAGTGTTCTTCATTGATTGGCTGAATTTATTTCACAATCTATTGGTTAGGAATATGGACAGTCCTGCTGAAATAGACAAAACATTACCATACATTTAAACAGAAGGATGACACCATGAACACCAAAGTCTTATTTCCATTGTACAGCATTACAACAGGCTGGAGTTCGGGGTTAGGTGAGCATTAATTATGAAGTAAACACAAACCCTTGACAGACCGCTTCTAAGTTCCAAATACATGATGTTGTCTTTGTAAAGCTCTTCCAGACCCTTGTAGAGATAGTCCTTCAGCACAGGGGCATGGGTGATTAGCCCAGCAGCTGCAATGAAGGCTTTCTCAAACTTCTCCCACACAATAGCTTGACTTGGGTACGCTATGTCTGGATCCTCAGTGAACAGTGTGAGGTTCTGCATTAAACTGTGAAACACCCAAAAACAAATATCAGACTTTTATTATTTGTTATGTGCTGCCTTTAGAAACTCCTTCAAGTGCTTGGATCAGATGATGGCTTTTTCAACCTGATATCAAATTCTGTAGAGTCCCCCATTTTGGCTCTCAAGGTCTCCAGCAGTTGCCAGTAGAAGCAGTCCCAGCGAGGGAAGGGCTGGCCATTGGAAAACAAGAAACGGACAGAGTTGTCCCATGTGAAGCAGATGTAGCAGTTTGGCCTGTAGGTGACATTTTTCACCAGCCAATCAACACTGACCAGAGTTGAGCTGTGGATATGGAGCGCTCCACCTGTTACCAAGACAACAGAATATCATATCAAACTCAGACTGAGTACTTAGACTTTGTAATCATTGTATTGACCTGTTGTGAAAATTAAGATACCGAACAAGGGAACAGTATATTTATTATTTAACCAAACCTCCAAAACTACTGAGGGATGTCAATCACCTTTAGGCATCTTTTGCAGCAGACTGAAGATTGAGCTTCTTTGGATGAGAGGCTTTGCCTTGAAGAAGTGAATAGCTGGGGGGAAGTGAGCAGAGGACATCTCTTGCTCCTTCAACCAATGGAGGTGATCATTAAGCCTCTGCTCTGCTGCTGACAGCGTCACTTTGCCTCCTATCTGTCTGGAGGCCTCTTGACGCATCAGCGTGTCTCTCTGAGCGGGGTCAGGCACCCCATGACACACCATTCCAAACCATAGGAAGAGCCCGTATGAGAGCATAGCCTGGTAGCTTCCTCTACAGGTGGTAATCACCATTGTCCTTGTATTCCACTGGAGGGTGCTGTTTCTGAATTTCTTCTTGAACATACCATACGCCTTTCAATGCTTTTCATTAGCACGTCTGCTGTATAAGGTGTTGCGAGGAAAGAGGGAATCTGTGTATGACATGGACTAATAAGCTTTTTCTGCTAATGCCACAGCCAGGGGCCTTATATCAACAAAACAACCACCAACAGACTAACCAATAGCATGCTACTCATATGTATTATGGCACTAACAGTAGCTTATCATAAAATTATAATCTTATATATAATCAAAAACCATCAGATATTTCTTAAGAAAAATCTGAGAACCAATGTTAATCTTACCAAGAAGCTGCAGGTTTTCTTTCCAACCAAAGATTGGACCAGGTGATTTCACTGATTAACACACCTTTAACAAGAGAGGGGGAAACTAACTATTGAAATCACCTGGTGAAGTGTTTAGTTGGAATGGAAACCTGTGTATTCCTGGCCCACCACTTGTTTAAGGGTTATAAACAGCAATCACAATAAACTTTCCTGGAATGCTCAGATCACTAATACAGAAGATATTGTAAACAATAAAGGAAAAATAAATCTCAATGGTACCTCTTGTCCATATTAAAACATGTAAAATACTTACAAATAACCCCGCGGAGTCTTATGTCTCAGCTCACCAGTCCTCCAAATGAACATTTTCCTCCACAAGCTATCCCGATGACATCAGTCCAGCATATCAGCAAAATACTCCGGGCATTGGATAATTGGGACATTTTTCCTGACGAATGACCATGTGATGAACTAATGGAGAAAGCATGAATGGCCACTGTCACACAACAAATGTAAGCACTTAAAGTTACAACTCACTTATCACCCATAAATCCAAACGCTGTAGAAATAAAAAAGAGCAGAGAAGTGATAGTAATGATTTATACTTTATTATTTTCACAATATAACATGTTCAGATGGAGACAATCAAAAAAACAACAAAACAAAAGAAAACACAACCAAACACAAACACACATACATATAATTTAGTTTGTAATCCTTGTATACATCCTCATATACATACAGTGCACCGTTTGGAATGACTACAGCTCTTTTTATTCATGACATGAGAGTAATGCACAATAGACGTAACATCAATAAATTAACTTAGTAAGGTCATATACAGTCTTCCGATATTTTTTTCTTAAATACTTAATTTCTCTGTGATTGGTTGGAGCAGATACTTATTAGCTAAACAATGCTCCATGCAACTTGTCATGTGGGGCGGAGGTTTATGAAAAGGGGAAGAACTGTGAGATAGCAACTGAATTCCTCATGGAGACTGATCCAATCAGAACCTGAAATGTTAAACATCCAGCCAATCAGATTGTCCCTGACTAAACAGTGTAAACTGAGACCCATGGAAGGGAGCAGCCAAGTAAACCAGTCATAACAACTGAACAAAGGTACCTTCTACTCAGGGTAAATTGAGTTGCAGCTTCTACCTTGTCCCTTAATGTACAGATAAATACAGCAATACATCACACTACGACAATGTGTCTTTTTTCAGTTGGAATTGCATTGGAAATCCTTTTTACAGACACGGAATGAAATGTTTTACACAACAAAATAAAAAATAAAAGGAGTTAACTCTTCTCTAGGCTAACAGAGTGCCTCAGTCCATAAACTTGCGATTGGGGTTGGCACCAAAGAGAGATACTCGGATTTCAGGCATCATCTGAGAACAGAAAAACAAATGGTTAATGCAACGCACAAATGTACTTTCCCGGGAACTGGGCTAGCCACTCAACACATGAAAAAAATGTAAGAAAAAAAGGATGAGGCGTGTACAAACTGTTTGCTGCACAGCATAATGTAAAAACACTTGTTTGTCTGAAATGTGTGTGAGTAGAAGCACTCTTCATGGAAAGGGGGTATAAAATGGGGACCTATGGTATGATCTGTGCCTGTTTCCTACCTGCTGAGCCATGAGGTCCAGTCTGCTGTCCAGAGTGTTGGACACCTTGATCTTCCCATTAGAGTTGTAGATCTCAATGCCCCCAGAACTAAAAACAGACAGACACACCAAGCCAAACAAAGACTAAGTCAGATCCACTATACAAAACACTTAAGTCACTAAATAGCAAAAGCTATGACTTAGTGAACTTGATTAGTTAATGATTAATTAATATCTAGCTTTCAAATATGATCATTCTTACATGTCTGGGGAAAGGAAGTTGTCCTGGTCGATGCGGACCTCCAGATTGTTCTTCACGGCTGCCTTATAGGTTGCAATGTTCCTCTGGATGGATGCCTGGAAACAAAACAACATTTACAACAGTATTTAAGTTGAGATACCAACTGTCAAACACACAAGTTAAAGAAAATGCTGTTACTCACCTGGACCAACTGTAGGTCCTGTTTACGGCAGCGAATGGTCACTTTAGTCTCCAGAAGCTGATAGAATCCCTGATGTGAAACATCAAGAAAAGGTTTGAAAACTTCCTTTCTTTTAGCATCCATAAAAGGGTTAAGGTGTTTGTATCTCATATCGGTAAGAGCAACTGAGGTAGAGTTGCTAACCTGTAAGACCAGACCATCCATTAGGGCTGGGTACCTGGCTGGGTCCTTCGCAACATTAGCAAGCCGCTGGCGCGCCTCATTCAGCATTTCCTTCAGTTACATATTGAAACAACACATGGGTTATTTACATTGAAGGCTTTATATACTTTGTCCAAGACTCTGTGTAAAGAATACATAACTGTGTGATCACTGAAGGGGCTTACCGAAATCATGTCATCACGCGCTTTCAGGACCTTCAGCCGAGCCTGGTTCATCAAGTTTGACATCTGACTGTAGGAAGAAAAACAACATTTGGATATACAGACGGGATCTGCTCAGCTATGTAAGTGACAGAACATTGTATTTGTGAGGAAAGTCTTGGAGCAGCATGGGAGTTCACAATCGAGACATTGTTGGATGATGCCACTAAATACAATTATGGAAATTGTGTGTCACGCGTACGTCTATTTCTCTAGATCAAAAAGGCTTGGACAGAGGAAGTGAAGGACATGTGCTGTCTGCCGGGTTGGCCGGGCATGACTGACTCACATTTTTTTCTGTTGCTCAATCTGCTTCTCTTTCTTTTCATAATACTCCATTATTTTCAGCCTCTGAGTCTGGACCAGGCGACCCTTCTCTATGTTGAACTCTTCTTCTGCCTGCAGGGGGAGACACAATTCACTCCCAGGCAGTGGAAATCCTTCGGCATGTGGCATTCTGAATCCAAGATCATAACCACTATGTTCTTGTGTAGATTTAAAAGTAATAGTTGATTGAAATAATTAAGGCTAATTCATAACTGTATCCTTTCTACTCCTCTGTACTATTTAATTATATTTAATTTTAATTATGTGTCTGTGTGTGCGTACTGCTGTACCTTGGCATCAATTTCTTCTGCCTTCTCATTGGCCTCCTGCTCAATGAAGGCCATCATGTGCTTGATCTATACATAGGAACAGTAAGACAAACATGAATGCGAGGTGATATTGTGAATGTTGTTACTGGGAGTATTTCCTTGTCTGATTGAGGGTTATGGTCAGGGGGTGTTATTTAATTTCCTCTGTTAATTGTGAGCTTGTGAAGCCCTTTGAGATTGTAATGTGGTTAAGGGCTACATGAATAAACTTGACTTGCTGTACACACATTAGATTTCATTATATATAAACTCTGGTTATACTCTGTAATGAAATCTAATGTGTGTATAGCACTAGTCTTGTGTGTGTGTGTGTGTGTGTGTGTGTGTTAAGCTCAAAGCATTATGTGTTTTAAAATACAAACAGAAGCCATTGTAAATGGTTAGCTCTCCCGAAATGAAAGCTGAGAATGCTTGCTCACCATGCTGCAAATTTAATATTGTCGACCTTGGCTAGTTCTCTCACTATGGTGTAGAATGTTTCTGTGTAAGACTTTTTTCCATACAATGCCCACTAGACTTTAAACCTGTAATCTACATTGTAGCTGTAGGTTTACAGTATTTTTCTAAGGTGTAGAGTAGCCTATTAGTTTCTTAGATTTCACATTCATTGAATGATCAGACAGATCACTCAAAGTTCCTCATCAGGCTTTGGCATGTGTTTGTCATGTGACCATGTGAAACTATGGCCCTCTACATCTCAGTCATAATTTGCATGCAGTATTACCTGAAAATGGCATTTTATCTTATCTTATAGTAAACATCTATAAATATAACCCAGTCCAAGTTAATCTGTGAAGTGCAATGTTAATTTTATTTCGGTACTAAACTACAGTGGCTTTCAATGTCATCCTCCTTGAACATATGGGGAATGTTTCAATGACTAAAACATTCCCCATCTTCCATTCTAACAACGCTGTACTCTAATACTCATTCACAATAACAGACGAGCGATGCATGGATGATAATATTTTGAAGGTTAAATGGCTAAAATTGATGTACCTGCTTCTGTACATCGGCATCGCTGAGCGCCATGGTTGCAGCTGTCAAAGATTCGCTCGGGCCTGTTAGGAAAAGAAATTGATATAAAATAAACCCAGTGTAAACGATTGGCAAGCATTTGTTGATATACACACGATTTTGACCATACAATGTGCATTAGAAATGTATATTTACCTGGAAATAAGAGACACGGCTGTATGAATTAATCGCCGCAGTCGTGACTCGTAAAGATGTCTACAGTGGATCAGCTGATTTTCTATGTCACATGATGTTTACTTCCGGCCAAGCAACCAATAAGGTGTGAGAACAAGAACCTCGCAAGTAAAGCTTTTATTTTAATATTTATGATTCAGAGAAATGGAGAAATGATAAGGGGTAAACATTCATCAATTAGTAGTATTAATTTGTAGTGTAAAAATGGAATTGCTGTTAAACAAAAACCCATAATAGGAGGGAAAAAAAAGAAAAAAAAAAGTTAAACAGAATATATATATATATAAATATAAAACTTATTTTTAAGATAAGATGTTCGATAAATTGTGAAATGATTCAGGTCCCTTCAAACTAACTCCCACGACACATGAAATTCAAACTATATGTGCATGTACGCTATGTACTGTAGACAGGTATTTTGAAACCCTACTGGTGTAGTTTGCAGTCTTGTAAAATATCTTGCCAGTAGAGGGAAGTAGAACTTGGAAACTACAGTATTAGAAATAGCTTTTATCTGTATTTGTCATGCATTTTCCATTTTGTCTCAGAGCTTTACAACATACTGAAGAGTATGTCTGCTAATTTTGACAGCTGACAAAAGTTTGTCCTCTATTTACTTAGATGCAATACCTCCCCACTGATCTCTGTTCAGAGGTTGTTAACTGACTGAGATTAATAGCCTAATGTTTAATGCAACATTCAAAAACTTTATTGTCCTTTCATGCAGCTAGGAATGTATGTCATTCTGTCAACTCAATGTAATAGAATTAGGGGTTGGTTTACAGTGTAGTAGGTCCCTCTTTGTTTTTCTGATGTACTCAACTACATTGTTCAGAGTAAATCAACTATAGAACCTCACAAACTGAATACCTCCAGTCTTTCTCAATCTGAAAAGATAGCAAAGTCACCACTGACCACCCTCCAGCCAACTGTTATGTCATAGATTTGGTGGGTTGGGTAGGGTAAGTTAGAGAGAGAGAGAGAGAGAGAGAGAGATACTTGTGTACTGTGCTTGTGCTTGTAGCAGGCTGTTATTCCTGTACCAGCTGCACCATGCCTGTCTGCCTGTCTGTTGCTGTGTGACCTCGTGCCTAAATGCAAGTCTCGCTCTGATCTTTAACATCTGTCTCTCATCTAGCAACTCATTCAGCCCTTCACAAAGACAACCCAGGTAGGCTGCACATTTCCTTCTCCTCATTATGGAAGGTTTGAGCCTGATATCAAAGCCTGAAATTGTCCACAGAAAAACAAGGAGTACTTGTTTTTAGAATAAACCAATGTGTGTGAATCATAACAAACATTGTAAGTGTGTGATTTGATTTACAGGCCTTTATATACCACACTTTGTTGATGGCCTGATATCTATAGATAACCACATCAGTGTATGTATCACTAATAGGTCACTTGGGACCACGCTGATGTCGTCAAGGGCAAGATCTAAACTTCTTTAAGAGAGTGGAACGAGGGAGGGGAGAGGGTTGTCCTGAGGGGTGTCCTTGTCAGAAAAAGCAGCCCCAACAAGTAATTCTCTCACACTTCCTGTTTCTAACAGTCAGACTGACCTTAGCCTAATTCTGATTGGCTCTGGGCCACTGATATCACAGTGTGTACATGTATGGTCACATTCATATATTAGCATAGAAAGAGCAGCCCAGCGCCCTAAATCTCACTGACTGTTTACCGTCAAAGTTCAAACAGCTCTTTGTTATTGCCGGAGTCGGATCAATGGGAATCCAACTGCTCAAATAGACCGATAAGTAATTGAGGGTCACACAACAGTGGAAAAGGTTGGTTGGTGTCTTAACAAGGCAACTGAGAAACCTTATGTGAAAGATGTAAAATGTTTTTTGGACACCTGTGTCAGTGCTAATGGGATTGTTCCTTGTAGGCTGAGGACTGTAGGTCTACAACACAGCCATCTTGGTCAAAAACATAGGGCAATTTGACAGCTAGTTGGTCACTAAACCACTGATGTCTGGGGGCATTTATTCCATGGCCTAAAATTGGTATGGGGTGGTGTTATTTTTTAAGATCTTGATTCATTAAAACATTTACCCTGGATTAGGTTAACATTAAAATCACTTACCTGGGATATCTGTTGAACACTTTAAGTTGTTTTGCTAGAGTCAAATGAGGAGGAGCCATGACAGGTGAACTGATGATTTGTTTGTGAAGTTCTATCAACTCTATTACCACTTGGTACTACAGATTTTACCTCTTGGTCTAATGCTTTCAGGATTCATTCAGGATTCAGACTTTATTGCACAAAACTACCCATTTGTTGCTTAACAGGAGGTTTGATTCCGCCAGCACAGTGAAATAAAGTGTTTTAAACAATTTTGAATGTCCATAAAATATGAAAAAAGACGATACAGTACCATATAGTACCTACTTACCCATGGTATTGAAGTTCAACTGTACATGGAACATTTTGACAAAGTAAATCTGTTTAATCTCTCCAGATCAATCTTCACTCATCTATTGTAGACAGGCCCCCATACATTTAGAATAAGTCTTTTTTTTTTTGATATTCCTTTTTCATACAGTAATAAACACCACTAGTGTTTGATGATTATTATTTTTTGATTGATTGAACCTTTATTTTGTCAGGGAGGACCAAAAGTAAACACAAGAGTATTAAAAGTAATTAAAAAAAAAGTTTATTCAGTCTATTCTTAAGTTTATTTTTTGCAATATTAGCGTATACCTGGAGCTTAGCAGAAAACCTGTATTACATTTCACCTCTTGATAGTCATTGTACTGATGACCTACTTAGTTTAATTGAAGTAACCAGTAATTCCTCTTGAATCTGATTTTGGATTCCCTGCCTGATATAAGGCTACATGTCAAATCGGCTATGCGAGTACTGTAGAGGTTATTAAGGGATTTATCTATATTAAGGGACATATCCTTAAGCTTGGTGAAACATATTGTGAACCAATACTACAAGACACAGTGGAAAGCAAACGGTGAGAATATCTATTCTGGTACTGGCAGAGTTGTAAATATTTCCTGCCAGCAGAACTGAGACACGGCACAAAGGGTGAAGAGGGTCACCTTTAGACTAGCCAGCGTGTGCAAGCCGAATTCACGCAAACTACAGTATAGCTTGCTTCATCAAAAACATCTGGCTGTTCAGAGATGGAAACTAATAAAAAACTTGCTACTGTTTAGATAATATGTTAAGGCCTTTTGTTACTGAGAATGTTGTCAAATGGATCATCGGCAAAATGTTGGTGTGCCGCACGTTCTCGATATCTAATTTCACTACTCTTGACCGATCCTCACGTCACGTAAAATCTCTGAAATAGCTTCCACGCTTGGGTGACAGATGGAGATGTATATAGTGCCTAAACATAGAAAGATATGTGGGCACTGGGCTATACATAGACACAGACACTGTAACACAGAGCGAAGAGTGAGCAACTTTTTCCAATCAGAACTTTGCTTATGTCACTGAGGACACTCACCTCAGAAAAATATATTGTTTAGTAACCAGAAGAACATTTCATATAATACTCGGATTCACTCCGTTTATATACTGATATGATCTACTATATTTCTGCAGCACCCAGCCTTCATTCTGGAGGGAAAGGCCCCAGTCGAGTCCAGCAGGGAGAATGGAGGTGGTGGGGAGGCCGGTTCCCTGTCTGGAGAGCAGAAGCCAGAGTGGCTCAGCCCCGGCCCTGCTGCTCTGCCTCTGATCCAGGGGGAGAGCCCTGGGCCGTGGCAGAGTGAGAGCCTGCTGGCAGAGTCCTGGTCCACAATGGGTGATATGGACCCCGAGGACACCAAGAGCCTGGACAGCAATGACGGGATGATCTTGGCCGGAGAGGAGAACCACTCCTCCAACTCCGACATGGTCCACCTGGAGCGGGAGGAGGCCGAAATGCTGGAGGAGGCAGAGAAGGGAGCGGCGGAGGTAGGGGAGGAGGAGACGAGGAGAATGGAGGAAGAGGAAGAGGACGAGGAGCTGCAGACCAGCGTGTTGAGTGTGTTGGGAGGGGAGAGGGAGCTGGCAGAGCTCAGGGAGGAGGAGCAGGACCTCCAGACCCCAGAAACTGAGGAGTTCCTGGTGTCGGCGGAGGAGCCTCATGTGGAGAAGGAGCGCGCAGAGTTCATGCAGGTCGTTCCCCCAATGGCCATGCCGCCCCTGCCTATTGTGAAACTAGAACCCCCGTCCACCACTTCCACCCCAGTCCCTTCAGCCTCTGCCTCAGAGGTAGAAGAGCTCTTTTCCAAGCAGGAGCTCCACCCTCCCCCTGTCCTAGCACCAATGGCAGCAGAGCCTTCAGCGGAGAGCCAACCTCTCGACCAATCAAAATTCTCGCAGATCCCCCTCCGTCCTGCAGAGGAACCGTCTGTTACAACGTCACAAGCAGTGCCGGCGAAGACAGAGCCAGAGCCCACTGTTACCAAAACCACCAAACCACGCAGCTCCACCGAGCTACCGGTGCTGCTGTGTGGAGGTGCTGCTTTGGTAGCTGTTGTAGGAGTTGTGGCTTTTGGTGCTGTGGCCTACTGCAGAAAGTAGAAACCCACCCACAACTGCCTTTTTTAATGTATTCCACATGATATATTCCACTCCCTTCACTCCCTGAATTCTCGATTTTACGGATGATCTTTGTATACATGTTGTAGTTATTATTAGGAACATTAAATTCAATTTTTCTGATGCTTTTTGTGCTACCTCAGCTCACACCAGAGCTCAAGGCCTTTGTTTTTCTGTGTACAACTGTCACAAATGAAGTCACACTTTTAAAGAATCCTGAAAATCTGAACTTTTGTTTTGTTTCTTTGTGTGATTCTCTCATTAATACACTCTTCAGTAACATAATATATTAAAATTGAAAGGAGTGCCAGAGAAATGCACACTGATTAAAGTGTAGACAGTGCATGAGACAGAAGGTTTCTTCATCACAACTGCAACTAGGACGTTTAGACAAAAGATGCCTTTGCTCTGGTCACTTAGTTTTCTGCGTTTTTGGACTGCGCCAATGCTAATTCACTTACATTAAATGTAAATGTAATGTAAATGCTATGGCCATCTTGACTATAAACGAAATGTATGTTCACAGAGTTAGCATTCCCACTTTAAACCAAATGAGTTAGCACATTTACACATACATTGGTACAATCTACTTTGTAGCACTCTTCCTCTATGGTTTAAAGCGAATGGCAATAGTAAGGAAGGTTAACTGTTTTCTTATACTGTAGTATGTATGTATGTATGTATGTATGTATGTATGGGCTTTATAGCCCTGGCCTGCCCACTACTGGCCAGTAGGCACCACTGCAGTCATTAAGCATACATGCATGAAGTTATAGCTCCACCTATGAAGCCAATATTAAATCAAATAAAGATTAACAGAAGCCTATGGTATCTAGAGCTAAAACATTTTTTCATCAGAAACTGTATTACACCTAATATATGTTGAAAAAATTATGTTGTTAAATCACCTGTGCATAATATTTCCTCCAAGTTAAAGTAAAACATATACTGATAAATAAAACATATATGCATTACTCTTATAGTATACGGTGATATAGTTCACAAGCATTTAAATGTGTCCTAAACCTGAAGAAACCAGCTCTGTGCATCATTTGCTTTCTGATGTTCGAGCAGCAATCAAGACCGACCAAAACAAGATCTCACAGATAATGACTTTATAACTCTGCGGCCTCACCAACATTTCTCCTGATAGACTGATAAGTGCTAGTGGCTTTGAAACTTCTTGATTTTCATCGAGTGCCAGTAAATAAAGAAGTAAAACAGGGGTTGACTCTGCTGCGGTTTCACTGCCGTTCCCACATAGGTGCCAACATACACGCAGCTATTGAATTGAGAAGAGGAAGGAAAGTGCTTCTTTGTTTGGAAAGATAAAGACCTCATACACCCGCTCTGCCAGAAAATTAAAACACTTTCACAAGCAAGCACAGATGCACCTCTCTCTCTCTCGTTCTATTTTTCTTTTTTTTGTCTCTGTCTCTCATACTAAATCATGTCTTTCATTACCC
>OMKK01091110.1:0-18195 GCA_900302305.1 Polymixia japonica
AAGCCAAGCCCCATCTGTGCATCGATGAGCGGAAGCGTCCGACGCCGGTTCGTAGGTGGTTTAGCCTCACCCACGCTGGTCTGGGTAGGTCCATTCCGGTGGGGAGGGGGCCGGCAGTCGGGATAAAATCACGGAGTCTGGAGATGTTTGCCTCCCACTCCGCACGCCAGGTGTAGTCCGCCCATCCTGCTTCGCTGATGTTGAGGTCTCTGCATTGCTGCAAGAGACCCTGTGCGGCAGGCACAAATGGGTGTCTCGACTTGAGGCACCGGGGGGGCTTCGCTGTTGTGGCAAGCCTGTCGTGGAGCAGGTGGTTAAGCTCCACGGCCCGGCAGGCGAGACGTGCTGTGGCTCCAGTGCGGTGGAGTCTAGCGGGCTGGATGCCTGCAAGGATGGGAAGGTTGTCCACGGGGGTAGGACGCAGGCATCCAGTCACAATGCGCAAGGCTTCGTTTATAGGTAGATCGATGAGGCGGGTGTGAGCGCTGCGACACCACACCGGTGTGCAGTATTCGCTGGTCGAATAGACCAAGGCTAGGGCTGCCATACGCAATGTTTTTGCTCCGGCGCCCCAGCCTGATCTGACCAATCGCCTCATCAATGCCACACGAGCTTCTTGTTTTGGTTTGTTAGTGTATTTCACCTCACTAACTTTAGGTCAGTAATGTGCCGAGCTTACAGGTAGCACCTTTAATATTGAGCGCTGTACATGTGTGCAAGGTCTGGCTATACACCAGAGTTAAGGGACAGACACATCGGAGTCTTTATTTGAAATTACTTTAGCCTAGACATGTCTACCAACACAAGGGCTTCATCCTGGGGAGGGGACAATATTACCAATATGCTATGTCTGTATGAAATAGACATAGAAAAGAAATGGATGAAACATTAACTTGTCTGCTCTATGCTTTATATGTGTATTTCCTATCCTAGAGCTAAAGCAGTCACTGTCCAGCTTCATTGAAACAGAGACCATCCAGGATTATGATAGGGAGGCAGAGCTTGCCCTGCAGAGACTCACAACAGGAGAAGTGGACATAAACAAGCTCACAAACGCATGGGCCAAGTCCTATGCAGAGGTAAAAATACATTTCATTGATTAAATCAATTAGTGATGGGATACTGCAAATGTTCACTGCTTACCTGGTTTGTGAGAGACAATGTTCCTGTGCCTACAACCACAAACCAGCTTCAATCCCGCAAAAACCATCAATTGATTCTTTGGCCTTCCTAGTGTTAAGACAAATCCTGTGTCATTGGGTATGTTTACATGTTTACAGACACATACTGTATAATATCCCAATTACTGTGAATGATCAGATTAAAGTGATAGTTCGCCTTTACATGGTTTAAAGTAACATGATTTTATCTAATAATCTTTTTTACATGGAATTATTCAATAGTCAGGTTTGTTACTCTGGATCTCATTGTGATGCAGTGAGATCCAGTCTGCGGCTATCTCCATATCAGATGAAAAATGTCCTCATGTTGTCATTTGTGTAAACAAACAAACTGGGTCATCAGACTGTCAATCAGACTGGGTATACATGGCCAAATAAATCAAAAGATTGAACAGAAATCTGTGTGTTAACTGGGTTTTGTTTACAATAATTATGAATTTAATCTTCTTAAGATAACCATATTAAGGTGTTTACATGACAGTTGCAATAGTCAGATAATTGTCTTCACTGGGGAATGATTGGATTGTTTGTGTGCATGTAAACATACCCATTGATGCATTTTTAGAAGCCGAGTTTCTGCATATTCAGCAGGTGTTCTGCGAGGCCACTGTGGCATACTGCATCTCTGTGTTGACAGCTCTTACAACTACAGTATGTCCGGCACAAGGGTGAGAGAGGCAGCCAAGGTGCCTGTCAATATGTTTTTCGCTAGCAGCGCACAATAACAAGAACACATTTTCCACTGTAAAAACAAAAACATATGCAAGGTACTACATGCTTCTGTAGTAGCAACACAGAGTCTTCTGGAATTGTCCTTAAATGTCCCCGCTAACTTAAGGGCGGTCATGGATCATTAGAGTAATTTATACAGCAGTAGTGCCCGCGACTGCAAATTGATTATTCATGAGTGCTGGAGAAAGGAAAGTCTCATTAGATTAGCTGATTTACTGTGCTCACTGTCTTCTAGACTCATTTCACATGCTTCGGTTTTTTCTTGTCCGATGTTGGTTAAGGTCAGGGGGTGTCGTTTAATTCTTTGTGATCGTGGGCTTGTGAAGCCCTTTGAGACTGGGCTATATAAATAAACTTGACTTGACTTGTCTTCAACGTTGATGCCTTTCCTCTTAATGATATAATATGGTGTGGAGAGTGCTTGCACTTATCTGAGAACAGAGTCATCACTTTTACATTAGACTCCACCGTGTTATGGTGAGACATAGCGGTAGACATAGCGGTGGACCTTGCGGTTTCCAACTGAAATTGATCAAAGTGGGGACTCCCCATTGGTGCATTCCTTTGAAAGGGAATATCTTTCTCATTTCATCTCGCGGGAAGGTCAACGACATCATCTGCTTTTGGACTTCAAAGTGCAGGAGTTTAAGTTCTGCTGTCACTTGCCTGGGAACTTATAAAAATAAGAGAGTTGCTGTGAAGACCCCTTTGGCCTGCTGCTGTGGAGTATTTAGGATAGGGTAACCATTAGAATTTGACTGTACTCGCACAGACATACTCGTGGAAGCTTTCCAGTGTCCGTCATGTTTGTGGCATAAAGATTCCAGGGCCTGTATAAATAGAGGAGTTTCAGATTATGAAAACTGTAAAAAGGCTTTTCTGAATAAGTACATTGACCGGTTTCTCAAGTAGAACAAGGCAGTATAAAATTTGATGGAGGTTTTCACACCACCTGCTGGAAACCAGTATCTTCCCAGTTACTTTTAGTCACAACGTGTGTGGCATGACCATCGCCCACAATGATAGTTTTATTTTCATACCATAAATCTACTACATGGAATGTATGTCGTTGCCCCTTTGATTGACCTTAGCGTAGCTACATGTGAAGATAAGTCCTCATAGACATCAACATGTTAACAATGTTGTGGTCCTTTGTCACTGTGCAGACCACGCTGGAGCATGCCCGGCCTGAGGAGCCTAGCTGGGACGAGGACTTTGCGGATGTTTACCATGAGTTGATTCACTCCCCTGCCTCGGACACGCTTCTCAACCTGGAGCACAACTACTTCGTTAGCATCTCTGAGCTCATCAGTGAGAGAGACATGGAGATCAAGAAGCTACAGGAGAGGTTGGTAGTAGGGAGGGATTTCCACCGGGAAGCGTGGTCCCTGGATTTCCAGCCTATTCTACTCTTGTCCCTCTTCCTTCCTTCAGGCTAGTAGTTTTCAAGCTTCGCGGTGTATAAAATTAGTCATGCTATCCTAAAAAGTCTAACATGGAACAAATTGGTCCTACTAAATAGGAGTTACCAACAGTTTTGAGATTAATTTGTATTTCTAAATGTATCTTACACAGCATGATAAGGACATGTACACAAATGTACTACATAAATTAATAGCAAGAATTACACAGTAGTAATTTCAATCCCTTTAACTGGACACAGTTGCAGACTAGACAAACTCAAATATTCAAATATCTGCAGGCCTGTATCATCACGTCACCATATGCAGTTATGCCGGCCTGTGTGTGTAAAACCTTGACACAGTGGAGACAGCTAACAGACGTTTATACACTGGTTATCTGGTAAATAAAGGAATGACATCAATAAGACATTAAACAAGCTTCACACATTAAATTAGTAAATAATAATTCTAAACCATTTAAGAAAAACCCAAAACAAGCCATATCATGCACAGAAAAATAAGAAAACAAAGTATAGACACCTGTGTCTAGACTAGGCTGCTTGAAATATAAAACAAAATCAAAGGAAACACAATCTTACGCAGACAAAATCTCTCAACAAATCTATTAATAAAATCAGCCTTGAAAATGTATAGCCTGGAGCAACACGTTTAGTTCACTGCACTCCTTCATTACTAAGCCCTTCTACTCCACAAGATGTACACACAGCAAAGTATCTCCTGACTCAAATGAAAGGCAGCCAAGTCTCAGCTTGACTGAGATGAAATTTCTTGTGGAGTGATCTCTGAGTCAATCGGCATTGTTTCTAACCTATTTAGATGATGTATAACATGTTTTGTAATGTGTTCCTGATCAGTCCAACCGAAACAACAAATATAATTTTCTTCTCTCCCAAATGTCCAGGCAAGCAGCAGAAATGGACAAAGTCATGCTGCAGTTGGGGAATACCTTGAGTGACCAGGATGTAAATGCAGTAGCCTCTCAACACTTTGAAGCACAGCAGGTAAGAAAAAGATTCACTAGTCTGCGGCACCACGTTAAAGCCAAGCCAGCGTATCGCAAAGCACAGAACAGGTTGACAAGGTTATCGTTTCTCCTCCAGGGATACTGGCGATGACAGGTAATTCATGCATGATAGAGTCAGGCTTTTTTTTTCTTCTTAATTAAACCTTCTGGTTTCCATTTTTGTACGATATGTATCCCACGATGAGCTGAAACATCTGAATGTTTTGCCGCTGTTTCGCTGTGAACAGGTGCTGGAGAACAAGTGGGCCAGTGAGCTGAAGCAGGTGACTGGCATCCAGAAGCAGGAGTACCAAGAGTGGGTCATCAAGCTTCACCAGGACCTGCAGAAGTCCAATAACAGCAGCCAAATCAAGTACGTCTGTGTCTGCGTGTTGGTGTGCACGGACATGCATGAAAGGCAAATTTGTGGTGTTGCATTTTTTTTTTCAGTACAAAAGTGGAATCTTTGTGTGTCTGTGTTTTTGTGTATGTGTATATATTTCTGTGTGTGTGTGTGTGTGCGCGCGTGCGCAGAGACTATCTGCACAACCACTCCAGCGTTGCCAAGATTTCTCTTTTAGGCTGCAACTAAGCAGGTTCTCTCAGTTCTTCGAAAATCACGCTAACTGTCAAATCTCATGGTAAAGCAGAGTGTGTTGAATCAAGATAAGGAACCCTCGAGTCAGGCAGCGAAGTGCTCACTCTTGTTGGGGAAGGGAAGAAAGGGCCGCAGTGCAGACAAAGAGGACTGCAATCTGCAGATGCAGCAGCTCCTGCATGAATGGTCAAAAGGCATTGACAGAGTGTAACAGCTTGCGTGTCATCTTTGTTCGTTTTCATCTGCCCAGAGGCCTGGGCTTCTTGGGGCGGTGAGGTTAGCACATAATAAACAAGCAGCCACAGTTTGGTTGCACGTGTTTGCAGAACGTTCCACAGCGTGCAGTATTCTATGTGCATAACGACAAGGTCAGACTATGCTTCTCTACCTCCAGGGTCTTGACACTTCACTTATGCAGCCGTTCTAATCCGGAACCATTGAATGTCTGGTGGCTGTTTGAAGTGAGGGCTACATTTACATAGAAACCGGCATGATTACAAAAACTCAACATCTCAGAGCTTGTCGCTTATGATCAGAGTTTTGGTTAAAAGAGTTTAACAGTAGTGCCATCCTACTGCTACATATTGGTGGTTTAAAATTCTCATCTAGCATTACTCTGTGTGTTGAAATGGAGAAGATGTGCTGACCTGGTATCAATTTTGTCTTTTAATAATGAATGTCAGTATCTTGTCAAGTGTGGGGTGGACCTAATCAATGCTAGAACATCACTTGGGGCATGTTTTAAAGCTACATGTTAAGCTATGTATTTTAGTTTGTTGATACAGCAAATGAACAAAAGCGTACTATATTATAACCTTATTGTAACCCTCATAACAGAGTCCAGATAGAGCATTTTGTTTAGCTAGCTTTGTATAGCTAGACCCACATAGCCAAAACCAATCTGATTTTCTTGAACTGCTCCAATAACAGGGGGCTGACCTTGGACTAAAACAACTTTAGTTTCAGTTTTGTACCACAATTACTGTTATTTCACACTAGTGCTAACAGTTCTGAACCAGAACATGCATCTCTGTCCTTGGGCTGTGTCCCTGCCTGGTGCCACAGTGTCTACATATTCACTCTCCTCCATTTTAACTACAGAAAGTGTTGCCTGGTGACATCATAGATTACTCTTGCCTCTCTTGGTGCTAGCTTTGAGAGAGACTTGCACAGATCCTGACCTGGATATTTATCCTACTGTCTGTGATCATAATAATAAAACATATAAATTTCATTTTATGGTACATTTATCCATAGAACAGTCTGACTACGCTGTTCACACAGGACATGGGTTTTAACTGAACACTATACTGTTTGTTTCATCTTAATCCTTCATCCTCCTTGTATTTTATTATAGTTTTATTTTGTTTTATTATATATACTCTTATATATCTTATATACTGTATGTATCTTTTATTTTTATTGCTATTGATTCAGTATTTTCCTCTTGATTTGAAGTCTTCACCTAAAACGACGACATTTAACATTTCTCAGCCACTTAGCATGCCACTCCGAAGAACCTCCAAAATATGCATGCTCTGCATTTGATTGATTATTATCTTTATTAATTGGTTTATTTGTGTGATTGATTTCCAGTGAAGAGATCAAGGTGCAGCCCAGCCAGCTGTCAGAGCTTCCAGACTCCGGGGCCAGGTTGTACGAGGAGCAGCCTCAGCTGGAGGAGAGCTTCACCATACATCTAGGTAGTACTAGGTTTCTGTCATATTCTTCTGGCCTAGCATTGCTATATAGCATTGTAATATAATATTTGTTTTAAACCATGTTAAAGAGATAGTTTTTTGGGGATTTTTCGTACTTACCCAGAGTCAGACGAACTTGTAGATGCCATTTTCATGTCTCTGCGTGAAATTTGAAGGAATGCACGGCCACTTTCATTTCACTGCATAACCTGTAATGTATGTGACGAGTAAACTCTTGAGAAAAAGGAATAAGGAAACTTAGCTCAATGGTTAGCTTAGCTCAATTGCTGGAAGTCTATGGGCTCAAGTAGCAAACATAGGAGTGCATGGTTGGTCACGGTAGAGTCAAAATTGATCAAAATGACCCGGCCCTGGTAACCTTGGATTAGAAAAAAGAATCCAGAAATCTGTGGTTGATTTTGGTGTGTTTGTGCATGTTTGTCTTTGTGTATCTGTTTTTGTGTTCGTATATATGTGTGTGTGTGCGTGTATGTTTGCGCACGTCCTTCCCTGACCAGGTGCCCAACTGAAGACCATGCACAACCTGCGTTTGGTCCGGGCAGACGTACTGGACTTCTGTAAACACCGTCGCCACGGCAGCAGCGGGGCAAAGCTGCGTCGGCTTCAGACGGCCCTGTCTCTCTACTCGTCCTCGCTCTGCGGCCTGGTGCTGCTGGTCGACAACAGGGTCAACTCCTACAGCGGCATCAAGAGAGGTCAGGGGTCATGTTGTACATAAATGTAACGTGATACTTTGTTGTACAGGGGATTCTGTTTTTCCTTGCTGTCCTCCACAAGGAGGTCAGAGGTCAGCTGCAGAGCAGTGCCCCTGGAGCTGGTGAGGATTATAGGTGTCCTGCTCAAGGAAACTTCGGCAGGGTGGTGTTTGCCAACGTGGGGGCTTTAACCTGGGAATCCCGTTGAAGAATAGTCTCCCTACTCACTAATACCCCTGTCACACACACTACCTACATATGTTATATACATATTTGCGATATTGTTGGCCAGCGTTGTCCCGTGTCGGAGGCAGTTCACACAGGAGCCGTGTACACCGGAGTCTCACATGCCACTACCTTTCACACCATACACGGTCATTCCTGGGTAAGCGAGTGTACTTGCTTAAAGGAATACACCATCTTCCTGGGGAAATTCATCCTTTGGAAACTTACCGTTTATGTGATGAGAACCCAGACAACAAAACCTTCTTATCTCCGGTAGATCGTTTAGCATACATCATGTTAAGTAAATGTAGGCGACTAGCATTAGGCTTCTACTTAACATGACGTGTAAGTTGTCCAAAGGGTGAATTTACCAAAAAGTTCCCTATGATCTCTCCAGATGCTCATTTCTTTGGTGGATAACCCTGCTGGATTGCTGTGTTGCTGCTTCTCTGCTGCAAGTCGTGAATGCTATGTAGTTTTTTGTTTTTGGTTATTGTTCAAAATTTCAGTCATCGCAAATGCTATGTGTCCACTTCCGTAAACAATCACAGAACGCTTTGCACCTTTTACATCACACTAACCTTTCACATCAAAGCTGAGCAGGATAGATACGGATCTGTATCAGGGTTGAAATGTGGTGTCAAATTTCACGGGTCGACCCTTTCACACCAACATCCTTTCTGGGTCTGACCCGGGTTGTTGCTTTGGAAAGGGGTATATTTCAGGTATATTTCATGCTATTGCCCTATTACTTGTGTGATGTTATGTTTGGATGTGTGCTTTTTATGGAATGAAAATAACCTGCTGTCATTCCTCTAAACAATGATTAGTTGGTCTACATTTGCTACAACAAACACTTGTCTTCAGTAATGTTTTTTTGTTTCGTTCATACTAATGTCTTTGTCTGTGTTACAGACAACACAATTTTGTTATTTCAAGCATTTTATTTTAAAGAACGAGAGTGGGCCATCCAGGGCAAATAGGAGCACACATGGTTCTCTAGGCAGGGGACTTAACCACCAAACTATCTGTGAAATCTTCCACACAAATTTGCTGAACTCTGATTGGTTCTGTGCTGTTCCCCCAGACTTTGCGACGGTGGCAAAGGAGTGTACAGACTTCCACTTTCCCCGTCTGGAGGAGCAATTGGAGGTGGTCCAGCAGGTGGTGCTCTATGCCAGAGCCCAGCGGAGCAGCAAGCAGAAAGACCAGCCAGGTTAGACTACTGACCACGCTACTGTTGTGACTGGCACCACAGCCATAGGTCAAACAGAACATACCCCGAGGGCTAGCTATCCTGGTGGGACTGGCACTACCATGAACCTTATCCTGAATGTCTCCTTTGCTTTCCATTCGTTGAAAAAATGAAACAGTGAGCGTTACCAATGATAGGATAGCCAGAATGCTTTACCTAAACCAGGAATACATTATAAGAGGTCCCACTATAGTCAAACTGTTGATAAAAAGAAAACTCACCATAGGATAATATCTTTATTTGTGGCTTTGTTTGGCAGTATTACAAATTGTTAACTCCTAATTATTACGGGAATTTGATATTTAATAGAATGCATACATAATGATCTTAAAGCTTTCTGTTTTGATGTATTTCTGATATCAGACAAGTAAATGTGTCCTTACATTTTCTTTTGACAGCAGGAGCAAGAGAATAGAATCAGAGCTCTCTTTAAAATGATGAACAGGAGGAGAACATAGCTTGTTACATAACCGTTACATTATCGCAACAAAAAAAAAACCTAACAATGCAAGGCCTCTTACGGAGCTGGAGCATGAGAAGTGGCATGCTAGCAGTACGTGAGGGGGATTAAATATGTCGGGAAGGACAAGGCTCTTTTGACATCAATGCCAGTGTGTTGGCGGAAAACTGTGTCCAGATCCTTATCACGTCTAGGTTGAGTGGTTCATCGAGTGGAGCTGCGTATAGAAACATTCCCACTGGCCATCAAGCCTTACATGGGAAGTCACGCTGCTTTTGCTATTGGTGTTGGGTTCCTTTACGAGCTAATTTGTGCACTTGTTTTCCATACCGATGTTTCTTTTATCCTCTTGCAGAGGTTCTAAGGAATGGTGTTGATGATAAGAACAAAAATGTTGAGAGAAATCCCTCTAATATCCTACCAGGTAATGGTGACCAATATATTATATTATATTGACCAATATATATATATATATATATAGTTATTTTTTTTATTTTTTTTACCATGATAGTGGACCGATCATAAGAGCAAATATAAGTGATTTGTTGGTCTCAGGTTGAATCATTTTTAGACCACGCTGATTTAACAGGGATTCCCCCCATGTGCCGTTCCTCTCTCTCCTTCTCAAGGTGAGTTCTACATCTCTCGCCACTCCAACCTATCAGAGGTCCACGTCATCTTCCACTTGTGTGTGGATGACAACGTGCGCTCGGGGAACATCACAGCCCGGGACCCGGCCATCATGGGCCTGAGAAACATCCTGAAGGTGTGCTGCACGCATGACATCACCACCATCACCGTGCCCCTCCTGCTGGTCCACGACATGTCGGAGGTGAGAGGTGCACGGACGGACGGACGGATGCTGACTCACGCGCTTGCTCTGTCTTTCTCTAACTCTCACACACACACCGCACACCTGTTTTCGTCTTATGCTTTTGGGATAAAAGGCAGATTGGTTCGTTGTTGTGAAAAACATAAAATAGGACAGATCCACACAAGTTTCATTGGTATTTACCACATCTGATGGCACAGTCACGATCTTTTGATAGGCTCTTGCCTTTCGTTGCGCTTCTGCTTGTTTGTGCACTGCAGCCTTAGCTGTGGTCAGACTTGTGCAGCGGTTGTTCAGCCTAGCATTTCCTTGGTTTCCACAGTAAAAGGAGCAGGGCAAAGTGGAGAGTTGTGAACTTTAATGTTTACCCAGTCTCTCAGAGTATACAGCAGCACTTTGTACTCACACAGTAAGAGAGAGGAACGGAACAGCTGATCCTGATGTACTGATCCTTAACCCAACTGAGTTTAGTTTAGGTTCAGTCTAGGACGAGGATGTTTCTTTAAAAACCTTTGACGTTCTTTAAATTTAATCTGTAGAAAAATAATGGAATTGACCTTTTCTTTTGAAATGAATTGCATTATAAATCTATTTATGAAACAGGGTGAAAATCAAAACAGAGTAGATCAGAATAGAATCAGAGGCCGTCTCATTAAAAGGAAAGTCATTTCATAACACTCTACTTCATGCCACAACATGCCTAGTGAAATGTTTTGTCTTAAATCCAATCAACAGTCTTTGTTTACAATGCTAAAGTCTTCCTACCTCTGAAGCTTCAGGAACTGAAGAGTCTTTAATTGTTTCCCTTTAGCTTCAGTTCAAACACTTTGCATCTGTCATCATCTTCTCCATCTTGTTTTTTGCCTACAGGGGATAAAACTGGCTGTTTGCACAGGTCTGTTCTTGCATTATGGCATCATCACAACTGGCATAGTTTGTCTAAGAAACCACAGACTGCAATCAAAAGTCACACAGAAGTCTGTGCCCTCACATTTGTGTTTTTAGAGGAAATTGTATTTTCCTCTGTTGAAACAGTTGGAGTTTGACAATTAGATTAGATTAGATTGTATTAATCTCTTTGGGGAAATTATGTCACCACAGCAGCAAAGAATCAGGACCAGTAAAGGCAAGAAGTTATAAAATATAAAACAACTAACTTAATATCACAATATATTGGAACAATGAAAGTAAATAGATGCCCAAATTGGGACAAAACATATGTAAAACGCTGAAGTGTGTGCAATGTATATATCGTATACAAATATTTACAGGAAAATGTGCAGCTCATATGCTATCAGATTGAGCAGCAGAATTAGCTTGTAGACAATATTAAACTGTGAACAAAATCAGAACAACAATTTGCAAACATTGATTCCTACATTGTTTGGCGATTGCTTCATTCACATACTTATTGCTGCTTCAAAAATCAGGGACAGACTGTTCAAGACCTCTGCAACAGCAAACAATTCTCCGCAGTGGCCTCAGTCATAATGAAAACATTTGGACCTGCTCTTTACCCACTTAAAGTTTGCCTACAGCACAGAGCAAATCTGGCAATGGATGAATAGGTTAACATGGGCCAACACGCTGGAACCCTTGTCTCCAATTTCCAGATCCGGTTGGTCAACTTTGCTAACATTATTGACATTAACATCCCAGAACTGTTTCTCGTCAAACAATCACACCTGAACATTGCCCCTGCCATAACAGACTTCCTGGCAGTGTGTGTGGGCTGGGAACCTACCTGTGTGACCCCCACACCATGAGAAGAGGTGCACCACAGGAATGACCTGTCACCTCCTGCCACCTACTCCAGAAACTTCTTCAATTTGTGGATTAGACCAAAAAAACAATGAGGTGCCATGTACAGGAGAGATGTGGATTCCCTCACGTCTTTACAGACAACCTGGAGCTGAACACGCTCAAAACTGTGGATTGACTTCTAAAGGAATTCTTCATTCTCCTGGAGATCTATGGCTAAACTGTGAATTCAGATGAATGGTTCAAGTTTAAGGGTCCACCATCAACAACGCCCTTAAATGAGATGAGAACATATTCTGCTTGTGGCAACTGAGGCAACTGAGGAAACTCAAAAACCAAAGTTTCACAACAATCTATCCTGCTCCATCATGGGCTTGGTTCTGTCACTTCACCTCCTGTTTCAAGGATAAAGCTTCAAAGTGTTTTGTCCACACTGCTGAGCAGGTGATTGGCTGTCACTGACTCTCCACGGTGGAGCCGCGTGACACAGTGGTGCAGAAACAGACAGGAAGGATTACCATTGACATTGCACATCAAGGCATCCATCTCTTCCAAAACCTTTCCTCTGAAAGAGAGTACCACTCCCTCTTGACCAAGACGATCCAAAACCTAAACTATCAGCCTACTCACCTAACCATCCTCGACTCCACATAGAGCTAACTAACTATGACAGTCAATGTTCAGCAACATCTTATACTACTCATAAAGTCTTATTACAAAACTCCTCAGGGATCATGCTCATAACTTACTCATGCATTTCACTCTGCCCAGTACAACTATCTCACTAGTCCAATGCATTACTGGTCACTTATCATACCTCCTCCGTGACGGACACCATACTGTATCCTAGGCTGCATGAATATTCAACCTGAATCAGTGTACATCTCTATAGTGATATAGTCTACTACTATTGTATGTCTTCCACAGTCCCTTTACACCGCATGTGAGGTCCCGTTGTCCTTGTAATGTATGTCGGTATGCACTGCTTTACTATTTTAGTTGTTAATATGACTCTGCAACAATGTCACCACCAGATATTGCTGCACATTTATTATACTTTGCAAATAATGTGATTGCTGTCCTCCTTCTCGTCTTTCTACAGGAGATGACTATCCCGTGGTGCCTGAAACGAGCAGAGCTGGTATTTAAATGTGTCAAAGGTAAAAAGAAAGCAGGAAGCAATTTCTGTGGAATCAAAGAATTTAAATCAAAAGATACAACAAATTCACATCTCCACCACCTCTTCACCATTTGTTGTACACATATTATACATGAGATTTTGTTATATCCTTAAAGCTGCTATGTGTGAAATTCAGCCTTTACCGATAGTGAAGGGGAATTACAACAGCAAGGTTCTAAACATGGTTTAGAAAAGAGGGAATATCAACACACTGGCCGACCTGCAGTGGCAGACATTTGTTGTGAAGATCATCTCACTGAACCTTTGCATAGCACACAGTCTTTTTATGTTATTTTAACACATAGCAGCTTTAATATGAGATTAATGTTTTTATATCATTTGTAGGCTTTATGATGGAGATGGCCTCATGGGATGGAGGTATCTCACGCACAGTGCAGTTTCTAGTGCCAAAGGTGAGAGCTGAATTCCCTACCCATGATTGTAGTTTCACAACATATAGCCAAGGCTACGTAGTTATGTCTTGAGTACCAGCCGGTCAGCAACGCTCTATGTAGATTTAACAATAATGTATCCTCACAGTATACAGCACCACTAAGGCACGCCAGGCCTTGTAGTGGATGTGAATGCAGACAGAAAGAAGAAAGAGGGTTTGAAAAGCATGACATGAATCATGGATTATACGGCTTTAGGCTCTCTTGACCACAGCGTGTTCCCTACTTGGATAAAAGACCATGTTTTTACGGTTATTCTTATGAAAGTTTAATAAGCAATGGGATTGGCCCCTTTGCACTTGGATGCTGAGGCCTGATCTTACAAAAGACAAGAGATTTTGAATTCTAGGCCTAACCTCAAATCATTCAATTCAGAGCCTCGCCACAGATATTGGATAACAATGAAGAATGAAAAAAACATTCAGATTGACTGTTTCGGCAATTTTCTTGTATTCTCGCATCACTGATTGAGTCTCTAATGCCCTATAAATACATAATTGTAGCTTTATTCTAGCCTTGACTAGCAGTTGTATCCCTATAGCTTGTAATGTTATGATATTCCAGGCAGGCCATATGGCTTACAGTATAGTACAGAGTGCACATGTTGACAGGACAAAATCCCTGACATCAAAGCACTTTGGTAGTGCGGCTTCCTGTCAACTACATGCTCAGACACAATTCAAAATAGCACCTTTAAAATGGCATTGTTTTCTGCATGGTGGCTAAATATACGGTGTGAGTGTGCATGTGTTTCTACTTAAACTTTGATACTTAAAATACTTATTTGACGGGTGGCAATGCTCGGAGTGACACGGTGTGTTCCCCGTTAAAGCCGCAGCTGCCAGAGCTAACATCATTCCAGCATGTTGACTACCGGTCCCTCAGGAAATGAGACCTGCGGTGTCAAACCAAAGGGCAACGTTGAAGCTGTTAACACTGGTTCTGCGCACAAACAATCCACATGCATTCATGTTTCGTGGCCGCAGTTGCACCTGATGTAAAGGAGTTTTCATTGCATCGTGTCTGCACACTTGCACAAACTCGCGTGGGCGGCGAAGGGGGTGATTGAGGTCCCGCATAAAAAAGGCATGTTGATCTTTGCCTGTTATCTTATCTGCAGAAATCTCCGTTTCTCATCTGCTCGCTAAGATTGCTGTGTTTGTCTTTCTCTCTGTATTGACAGACTATCTCAGAGGAGATGTTCTACCAGCTGAGCAACATGCTGCCACAGATCTTCCGTGTGTCCTCCACCCTGACACTCACCTCGAAGCATTGATGGAGAGACACGCAACATATCACGCGTTTAGAGTACCTGCATCAACAAAGAACTGTTTTTTCTTAATGGCAATGGCGAGCCCAGTTTCTTTTTATTGTTTTGACATTACTGCTATGCAGAATGAATACTGAAGAATGCAGGACTGGACTTTTTCGGAAGAAGAGCATGTAGTCTCATTTTTTTGTCAGCATTACAACAGGGGTGCAAAATGCGACATTAAAATATGGCATAGCAGCATCATAGCACTCAAAATAGAGGTGCGAGGTAGGATTTGAAGTTTTAGAAAGGCATCCTTACCCAGTTGGCATGTGGCTTATTATTTTTATACCCACTGCAGCCATTCTCCCTCAACACCGCACTTTTCACTGAAAGATGGCTGGATTTCATGTCTCACTCAAGCAGGTACTGCAATTAACATTTCAGCCCTCAGGGGTGCGGTCCTGGTGACTTCTAATGACATCATGAGAAGAATGTTTCACGTGAAATCTGGTTTCAGTGAAGGAGGGATGGTGCTTTCATACAGCAAACTGTTCACCATTTTCCTACCAGTTTCCACTAGGCTGATTTGTGTTTTGTTTTGTTTTGTTTTGATGTATGAGGTTCCTGCAAAAATCATGTTTAATTTGTGGAATTTTCTGTTGAATTAATCACGATGGATGATCACAGAGTTTGGCTGTCACATGAGATTTAGTAGTCTAATCCCAGCGGTAATTGTGATCATATTCAGAAGGTGGGTTGCCCAGAAAAAAGTGGCATTAAGTTGGCTCTTTTACCCCAAAAGATGAATTGTGTTGCTGCTGAGATGGGCATTATGCAGGTGTGTTTCTACTGCATTGCAGTGAATCAGTGAGGAACACGCTTTCTCAGTGTGTGTGTGTGTGTCTGTGTGTTCATGTGCAGACAAAAGTGCATGTGATATGTGTTTGTTTGTGGACTGTCCCCTCTACCTCTGTAACAGTAGATGGCACTGTTCTTAAAGACAAAGATGTTAAAAAGGTGACCAGTAAGACTTTTTTCTCATTTAAACAGACACAGGTTTATTGAGTACTTGCTGCCTTTGTTGAAATTGATCCTAGGTTATTAATGTCCATATTTATCATTAGAAAGTGGTGGATTTGGATCTTCTGCAGTATTCTGTAAGTTCTGCTTCAGTGGTTTTATACCTGGGAAAAGTTTGTCAAATGTGTTTCATTCGCACTTAAAGATATTTGGATATGTATTCCATAAACTTTTATTTAACCCATATGTTTACTTTTTTTATATGTTTTGATTACGTTTTAATGGAATGTGTGCATAAAGCTAAACTCTACTTGACATGTTGATGTAATTTAAATTCCTCATGAAACCCATCAAAACTCTGATAATGTTTCACGTGATGAACCAGCCCTTTTGCCCTGCCAAAAATGGTGTACTTCCAATTTCATTTGGTTGAACATTTTATTTACTGATGAGGGGTAATCCATGGGAACATAATCCCTCTGATGTTAATAACATATGTCATTCGTTGGAATTACATTTTTGCACATCTCATGGCAGGATTAAGCTGTTTCAGACGGACTGAAATCAATTCGGCTTGTCAGGAAGTTTGCCATAGTGATGTTCAGTGATATTAAAATGATTAAAAGAGTTCTGAGTATACCAATCAAAACAAATTGCCTTCTCTTCTTTCAAGATATTGAGAAACAAGATGGCTGACTGCCTGAGAGTTATAGGCTTTCTTAATAGCACTTCAGTATCATGTTAAAACCTGCATCTCTGTTTATATCATACTGCAGTGGTGAGAATCCACAAAACTTTAAGGCGATGTATCACTGAATGTTTGGCATTCTTGGCATTGGTCTTGGTGGCCTCAAGTGTTGGGTTGCTTAGGGCAGAGTCTAGGGTGCCAATTCAGCAATATAATCCAACTCTCTCCCTTCTTAAAGTTGGTGCACACAGCCTGGATGATACACACACACACACACACACACTTGTACAACAGAGCTATGCATATTCACATTCACAAATGGGACATTGATAGTGCATATTCACATACATATGCAAACATTTTCCTAGAGCAACTTCAGTGTACTTCAGATCAGGTGGAAAGCTAGCAGCAAGTGTTAGGGCTGATTAATATGTCAAATTCATATTGATATTGAAATATGAAAGAATGCAATATGGGCATTTTGAAAGTATTTTTTAAAATACACAATTAATGAATAAGAGAAAGTGAGATTGAAAAGAGTCTGGCAGGTCTAAGTGCTTCACTCACCCCTAGACATACTAGGTCCATATAATACAAAGAGACAGGTCATCTCTAGGAAATCCAACAGGAGACGGTGTAATCCCATAATATTACACTGACATAGCTGGTAAATATATTCCTACAATATACTACTGGAAGAGTTTTAAGATGCATGGAAAGGAAATGTAGATTCTAAATTTAAGACTAGACCTTAAAAATTATATCGCAAGTTATATCGCAATTGCAATATACTGTATACCAATATATATGTACTATCTGCTAAAATAACTGCAATATGATATTTTGTCCACATTTTTCAGTCCTACCAAGCCGACATGGTTTAGAGGCAAAGATCAGAAGGAACTGTCCAATCACAGGCATCTGCCAGAAAACTGCATGCGATAGTCTGTAAATAATGTTAGAGAACATCAATTCACAATTCAAATAGAAAGGAACAGCTCATTGGTTAAATAGCAATGGCAAACACTATAAATGTTGATTTGACATATAAAAGAGCTAATTCACTTTTATCAGATTGGAATTAATCCAGTTATCCACATGGGCAAAAATGTTATAAAGCCAGGAGCTCTGTAGCAAGATGATAAAATAATATTATTTTATATTTCACAAAGATGTCCTAAGAGGTTTTTCTCTGTGTCTTGTGACATTTTAACTTTAGGGTCAATGCATTTTTTGTCAAAATGACAGGATTGGTGCAAATGAGAAATGTGCCCTCCTGTCTTGGTTGGAACAAAAGTTTTCTTCACAGTTTTCCCACCATTAAGGCAAACGAAAAACGAATTATACAGTGAAAATTGATTTCATTGGTACGTGCCTCACCTCATTTAACTTGCTTGGGAACTACAAGGCCTCAAGGGGGAATGGACTACAACCTGGTTATACTCCTGAGTATGCAGGATAATTTGAAAAAGAAAGAAAATCTTAGGATAAAATTGGACTTGGATTGTAAAACAATACAAAAAAGCCTGAATAATCATGATAATAATGGTTACAAAAGTGAAATAACCGACCAGGATATAGAACATGGCACAGAATTTATAAAATATGTACAGTACTCTGAAGCATAATGGGACACATTAAGCTACTTTATCTTTGTCCTTAACTGCGTATCTGTCTCTCTTAAAGTTGGAAAAACTATGACCCCCCCCCCCC
>OMKK01091112.1:0-10111 GCA_900302305.1 Polymixia japonica
ACTGAGAACAGAATAGATTCACTTAACTGACTTGGTTGTCTCCTTTTCCCATTTCGTGTTTTCAATCCATTTTGTCTTTTTCTTTTTTTTAAAGTCTACACGGGATCAAGGCACAAGCAGCTAGCAAGTGTGGCACATACCAGATGTGAAAGCTAGACAAATAGGCATCCCCCTAATGCCCCTAAAATTACAAATGTAAAATTACATTAAAAGTGAAAACTTTATAGAAAATAACCAATCCAAAAAGTGTATGTCTTACTCCAGCTGAAGTGACCAGAGGCAAACTAGCATCTGCTGTAGGAAGGTATACAAGATCATGACGACAGTTCTGGCAGCATCTATTACAACAATGCAGATGTGACAGAGTTGGAAGAGAACCTCTCTTGAGGTGGTGTTCAGTCTTTATACCCCGCAAATGACCAATCACAATTTAGAGAAAAACATTATTTTACAAAATACTTTTTTATGATTGGCCTAGACTAAATAGACAAAGTATAATAAGAAGAAAATGAACAAAATAGATTTTTTTGCCCTTGTGTGACAATGAACTCAGTGTCACTTCCTCTTTCTACCCATAATAATTACGCCAACTAAAAGGCCAGGGCCTCCGCTTCCCTGTTGAGGGTGCACACTCAATAAGTGGTTGATCTGGTTGATCTGCGCCTACAAACAACGTTTGTTGTTCAGCTGTTCTAGTTTACAAAAGGATCACTCTACACAGTTGACAATAATCATATGGATATATCACTTTAATAAAATACTCAAAGAACAGCCAAACAAACTCTCACCAAGCCAATCCATTCTCCAGCAACTTCCTGGCTCAACCAAACAAGAGACAATGTGCTTAATGGATTAGATATAGGGCACGTTGGGGGCAGTGGCAACTCTACTGAATGCGTTGAATGTATTGGTCAAGCCTATTTTTGTCATTTTTTTCTGTTTGTGATAATAAACCCCATGTACCTTGTTTCTGTGTGCTTTGCCATCACATCATTACCTAGTTTAATAGTAATAGTAGTTTAATAGTAATACAAGTAATCCAATAGCCTACATTTGGTATTGTAGTCATAGGTGTGATGCCTGTTGTTAAGATGTGCTCTTACACTGACATAATGACCTGTGTTTGATGTATGAACCTGTGTTTCAAGGGATTCTCCTTCTGATTCAAGTGACACTGATGATGAGCACATGTGACTATTCCTCTGTGAAATATGTGTAATGAAACCGGTCTTCCTACTCTTATAATTACAGCACCAACAGGTGATGGGCCTTCGAGGAAACTAGGAAGCCGATGGCACCGGTTGTGTTTTGACAGAGATGAAAAGAATTACAAGTTACGGGCGATAAAGTTTTTGGGCCTTCTGCAGTTGCTGGGGTTAAAGGAGACCATATCGAAGGAGCCAGAGCCAAGGAAGAGTATGAGTCAGAAACTGCTAGTGCTATGAAGGAGGAAATGGATTCCTTTAGGGAAAACGATACATTCACATTGACCACACAAGAATGCGGTGGAGGTAGATGGGTCTATGCGGTTAAAGACGGTACAGATGAGACTGAAAAACATACAAGGCCAGATATGTTGTAAAGGGTTATAGTCAAGTGGCAGGAATAGACTACAAGGAGACTTCCTCTCCAACTGCAAATATGTCATCATGTCACCTCCCAAATCCTAACCTAGCGTTGAGTCACGCCGTCGTCCCCGATATCGTAACTACGCTCCCATGGCAGGATATCCGGTGGCGCGACGTCAGCCCACACGGAACCAAAACGACAGAGAACCACTGGTACACGAACATAATGAACTTGTCAAACCGAAATCGATAGAAATGGACCAGATCGAGGCGCAACTTGCGACCCTCTTTTCAGGCGTTTCCTGTATATTTTGGTTTCGTAACCGTGACACTGTCGGCGCGTGCGCAACTAGCGATACTCTCTAGCCATGACTTCGCACTCCTTGTTATTGATCATTTGTAATGTTGGTGATCTCAGAATTTTGCTGATTCTACTGTTACACTCAATGTGGTCATTCCAGGTAAAAGCATACATTAAATGCATAAAGTGTCACTGTAGGCCTAAATGTAAAATCAAGCAATCGATACACAATTTTGCTCCATCATAACACCACAAGCAGTTGTATTCCAAGACATCTATGAAACGATCACTGAACTTATAAAATCTTGTGTATTTACTTGGCTATGCATTTATAATAGCAAAGAGGTACAACAGCATCTTACTCTTTGATGTTAGCTGTTAGAAATGTACAGGGAGCTTGAATTTCCACTGTTGTACTGATAAAACTCTCCCAGCTTTTTTTTCCCCGCCAACGCCGTTGATTTTCTGGATAAATGATTTTCAAGTGGTTGCCCAAACAGTGGAGGTGTCATGCTATGCTAGCTGACTACACCAGCATGTGAAATCTTATATGTGAATACTCCCAGAGTGTTGAGGCTGTCTGAAGATGGATGGGCCAGAGGAGCAACTGACCGAGACACTTTTAGCATACACTAACATGCAAAGTGTGTGTGTGTGTGTGTGTGTGTGTGTGTGTGTGTGTGCGTGTGTGTGTGCGCACTCACATGCATGCATTCATGTATGTGTGTTTGTAAGCCACCAACCAGTATGCATGGCCCAGCTCCGGAACAGTGTTGCGTCTTGGTCGATACTCCAACCGTGACGGGCCGCGTGTTTCCATGGAATCTGGAAGACTCGTGCTGACTATGAATAGAATAGAATAGAATAGAATAGAATAGAATAGAATAGAATAGAATAGAAGAAGAGAAGAATGCAACAGAATTAGATCAACACAAAGTACAGAAAACAGAACTGAGTAAACCAGGATGTAGAATAGCACACAGTTGATATCAACTTAAATATAGCAACATTGCATACAACAGAATAAATCTGAAATTTTAAAAAAGTGTCCACCTGTATTGCTGCAAAAGGTTGTGCTCAAGTGTGTGTGTGTGTGTGTGTGTGTGTGTGTGTACCTGGTCAAGCCAGTTGACTCCTGGATATTTCCCTGATTGGATCTGCTCCTCCAGCCATGGCTTCAGCCTCAGACGGCCTGACTTTTGCATTCTTCATGCACATGAGAGCACACACACACACACACACACACACACACACACACACACACACATACACAGATAAATATAATGTATCTTATCTTAGAAAAATACAAAATAAAGGTTCTCTTTCCCTCCAGTCTTTCTCTCCTGCTTTCACTGGTATTCTCATCTTCCTCTTCACTTTCATCTCTATAGAGTTGCCTGAGTCCTACCTTGGCAGAGACCCTGGTTCAGCTGTCAAAGCAGACCGCTGTTCAGCCCAGGTGTACAAACAGACAGGTATATTGCTCCAGATGTGCAAACCAACAGATAGTTGGGATAGTCAGTCCAGTTGTGCAGACAGCCAGATAGTCAGACCAGGTGTGTAGACAGACAGGTAGTCAGTCTGTTTGTGTAGACTGACAGGTTGTTAGCCCAGATATGCAGACAGACAGACAGACATACAGACAGACAGACAGGTAGGTAGGCAGTCCAGGTGTGTGGCAGGATATGAAGGTAATAACAAAGGATCTCCCAGGACCTCGGGATAAATCTTAGGTTATCTTAGGTCACCCTTCCTCCTTCTGTTTTGTCTCCAATCACATTTACCACAGTCATGATGAAACCACTCCTCCTCCAATAACATACCATGCCATTGAAATGGCCCCTCCAATCACAGAAAAGATTTGAGTTTGTATTTCTGGCAGGGAACTTGATCACAGAGGCAGCATAAACACCAAAATAATATGTTTAGGAAGCTGCCTGTGTATGAGTGCATACAACTTAGATAAATCAACTAATATATGTTTTGATAAATCTTTAATAAACAGACCAAGTCTGGAAAATACTGCCCCAAATACTATCTCAAATCTCATGTATTTCTTTGTTTGTTTTGTTTCTTTGTTTTTTCAGAAAACACATTTTAACACCTAAGATTGACAAATTGTCTTTTTAAAGTTTATAGGTTTGGACCATAGGACCATACAATGGGTCCTTGTATCGTGAAAATTAAGCAAGTTAAGTGGTAATATGTTACCGCTGTCTGTAGCTATGACGTCAGTAGGCGTGTACCTCTGTGGAAGGTGTCCTGTGCTTCTATGGAAGAACAATGAGGAAGTAGTTACCCAATCAAACACAGCAGTGGTTTGCATGAGAACTGAATGCTTACATTCCTCTTTTGCATCAGAAGCAACATTCAGAGAATCCAGATGTAATTTTTGTTATATTTTATGTTGAATATATCACACGTTCATTTCACACATTTCCAGAACATGCTACCACAGAACAGGATAGATTTGCATAACAATAAGAAAGTAACATATACAAACATTTGTTAGATTTGGGGATTTTTCACATATCCACACAAGATCAAAGAAAATAATTATTATAGTATTTACTTTAATACATCACATTTGTAAAAGCAATGTCCACATGGCAAAAACAGCATATACATGTACAATTCAAAATGGCTGGAGCACGCTGGTGGTCTAAAATAAATACAATGTATTCATAAAGTCACTGGTTTTAATCCAATTCAAAACCCAAAATCCCCTCCCTCACCCCCACCTATCTAAAGAAGCAAATGTTTTATAAAAATATAACAATATCTTAATTAATTCACAAAAACATTACACACTGTGATAAGAAAAGTCAGTGACTACTGGCTCTGATTGGCTAGTAGGTAGAACATCCTGAAAGGGTCTTTCAAGTGCAGGAGAACATTGTCCACCTTGGGCATTGCAAATGAAATTTGGAGGCTCTGGCTCTAAGAAGCTTTGAAGGATCTCACCGGATAATTCTTTGGGATATTTTTCCAACTGTTCCCCTTGACTGCTACTGCACTGCCCTGAAAACAACGCATTTGGCTGTTTCACTACACTGTGAAAAGGTCGATAGTCATCCTCAATTGCGGGGGGGCTGCCTGCAGAGGAAGGTAGAGCGCCATAACAGGGGGTTGCATCACATATCAGTTCTTCTTCACTGTACACATCTAGCGTTTTCTCAGATGTAAGGTCTCTAGCACCTGTGACCGCCTCATCAGAGCCACACCCAGCCTCTGCACTTGGATCAAACTTACAAGACATAGGTGTGTTGATTTCACTTGGGTTATAGGATCTGGTGTCTTCAGCAGATGAGAAACTTGGTTGGTATGAAAAGTCTGTTTGCATATGAGATGCTAGATTGGGGTCTTGTTGTCCAGTAAACAGACAAGCAGGTACCTGCAGATTAGGATGGGTGTTTTGCAATAATGCACCCTCTCCAGGTTGGTACCCCAGGTCACAGGACATTACAGGTTGCAGCTGAATCTCTGGGGTACCACTCTCTGGGGTAATTTGATTCTGACAGTTGGGAATGAGAATGGAATAGGTCATGTTCTCAAAGCTAAATGACGAAGGAGTTCCTCCAAAGTCATCAGTGGAGAGCAAACTGCCATCTCTGTTTGAATTTGTCACGGACCTGTCAGTCACTGATGACATCAGGCCAAGATCAGGGAGGGCTTTGCGGAGGGCTTCCTGAACGTTGGTGATGATGTCAGCATAACCCAGAGAAGAGTCAGTATTGGTGCCACTGCTTTGCTGATGATTTTCAGTTCCACTACTAGTGTCTGTTCGATAACATTTTGACCTGAATGATAAAGAAAAAACATTATTTACAATGCCAATACAAGACAAATGCAATCATACTACTAAAACTCCTGACAGGACAGACTATGTCTTACTGTTGCACTAGTGCAAGAATACTAACCATGATATTCCATCGTTTGGATCCTTTATGATGGGTTCAATGTAGATAAAGGAGAAGATGGTTTGTGAAGGCTGTAGGACCTGTAACAACATTAAATCATAATCTTCAGATTTAAAGCATTTCATTAGTTAAAGCAAGCTTTTTGAAAATAGCAATCAGTTTATTTTAAATTGCATGCCACTTCTTTCAAATTAAAACCTCATGTTTTCAAAGTACACAAAACAAATAAAGAACTAACAGCTTTGTTTTGCAATTGACAACTCCAGATTTTTGAAATTATACAATAACATTTTAATGAATTTCATAGATCCTGAAGTCAACTTAAGGGATCAAGGAAAAAAACGAATAAACGGTTGAAGTTGCAACGATTTCACACAACTACAGTTGTGATTTGATAAGATAGTACAGTGAACACTAATCTGTGCACATAACACTACCAGGGGTTTCACCTTTTTCTCTCCTGGAACCATATTTAAAAGTTCTGCGTTTGGATATTTGAAAACTTCGTCCCACCACTTAGCTTTGAACCTGCAGACAATCAGTAGACAAATACATTTGAAAAGAGATTGACAGAAGACAGATACATTACATAAGTAAAACAGAAATTATTTAAAAAAAAACCACATTTCTAATGATACATTATGATGATACGATGATATAGTGGTCTAATGATATAAGACAATACTTTTTGTCAGAATGACTTACCTAAAAAAACAGCCCAAAAGAATGCTAGTAAGAATGATAGCAGCAACACTGAAGCTGATAATGATAGCCATGTATTTGCTTCCAAAGGACGCATCTGTTGAGTACAGAAGGACATAAGAAAGGGTTAAGTTCAATACTCTTATATGGCAGGTGCCATTTATTTTTTAAAACTAGTTTTTGGCATTTCTACACAGAGGCCAAACAAGATGACAAAGGGATCAGATCTCTGTTCACAGATCTCTATTTTTGAGTTATGATCGGCTTGGAAAGTACCAAAATGCTTACTTGATAGCCTACTTTGATGTGCGCCTATCCCCAAAATGTACGTGGTCAAATAAATATTAGATTGTATCTCCTATTGAACATAGCTTGAGGAAATAAAGTTGAAAAAAATATATGTAATGGTAAAGACTTACCGGTTTGGAACGTCTCCTCGGTGCTGCTATCACTGTATAGACCACTAAACTCTGAGTAGGTCTGGACGCTAACCACATATTCTGTGCTTGGCTTCAAATCTCTGCCAGGAATTTCACACGCTGTCGAAGACGTGTTTATGGACACCTAATGAGGAAAGACAGGTATTATAAGAGGATGGTTATTTATTATTATTATTTTTTTAATCTGAATTTATGACTATATAATAATAATACAATGTCACAGAATCACACTGAACAACACGTTACGACATTATCAACCAAAAGGGCCAATAAACTGGATGACATGACTGGAAACATCATAAATGGTAAATCACATAACCAACTAACATAGCTAATTAGGGACCCACCAAAAAACAGGACTGCAACACATTTTAAGTCCAAATAACAGTTTAGTAAACACTGTATTGAATGATATCATAACTAGGGATGCTTTGATTAGAATAGTATTCACTAACTAAGACTACTGGTGATCAGCTTATAGTCAAAGTCAAATCTTCTATCATAAAGCAGAAAATGCAAGCTGTTTGCAAATATGTCTTACAGCAAGCAGTGTGATGCAAATCATTTCCTCCTCATCTCTGTGACAGTGCAGTGGCACCTACCGTGTTTGTTTCTCCTGTCTTTCTGTAAGTCACCATAGAAGTCAATTGATCAGTGAAGCTGCGTTTATTGTAGTATGTCGTCCATGCGATTTGAAAATCTCCTCCTGACTTTTCTACTGTAGTGATTGATGGTGTTTTGGGTTTTACTACGAAAGATTAGTGAGAATATTTTAAGAGTGATTCATTACAGTATAGGCTAAAATAAATCTTCATTTTAAACAGATGTTGTTATTCTTTGTTATCTTTGATATGTGAATCAATATCAATATGTACAATCTCCCCAAAACCAGAAACATCTACAACAACAAACAATGGATTCATGCTCTAATCTATGATGTTCCTGAGATTAATTTCCTGAAGCAGGTCAGTTGACAAAAAAAGCGGAAACTGACTTTGAGGTCACTTAGAATCTCCATTTTTATTTTTGCATTTTTACATGCAACCAAGTTTAATTTCATTGTGGTAACAATTTATATGAACCACAAAATGTGCCCATGTTCCCAATAAATCACAAGTAATACTATTGCTGTCTGTAAAATCCTTTGTCCATTGCCAATTGAGCATTTCTCAATTGATTTTTATGACAAAACCAGTCTCGGCTGTCTGGTTTCTGGCTTTGGGAGATAACTGTAACAAATGTTAACAACTACCTAAAACCATAGGATTAACATGTTTTAGAGTATATTTTCAAAGTAAATCAACTCACTTGTTGCTTCGATGCTGATGACTTTGGACTCCAGTATATTTCCAGCATCCCACAGCTTTACTGTGTGTTTATCTTCTAAAATAGGGTTAATATTCACGACAGAGCAAATACACTGAAGAGGAACCAAACCACCGCCACGCTGCTTGAAAAGACATGTCTCTCTGTGAAACACACATGAAAACAGTGTTCAGTATAAACATGTAACATTCAATAAGTCTCTTGTTCTTCCCCAATTTCAATTAACGTTTACATTACATTTTCTTCATCGTTCAGTTTTCAAACTTCAAAACCAAAACTGACAATATTGATTGGAAGATACCGTTAATACAAACTAACAATTGTTATTTCCTTACTTTATGTCTGTGATAGTCAAACTGTATTCAGGACAGTGTGTCTGGTCAGATGTTGGGTTAAACTGGCAGAACATTAATTCCTCATAGTCGTTGTAACACTGCAGATGTCGACCTGCCATAAGAACAAAATAAACATTAGTACAAGCAGTAATTAATACACAATTATTCAGTGGCAAAGCTGTTTACTACTGCTTACCAGAAAACGGTGTTACACACAAAATGTTTCCAAACACAAGCAGGATAAAGGACATTCTTCCATGGAGAAACCTGAAACTAAACATATTTTCACATAGGATTATTGTTATGGAGCTTTTCTCTTTTTTTGTGTGAAACCACTCGTCGACATAAGGAAAAAAATCAAATAAATTACCTTCTCAACTCCATGGTCATTTTGTTAAAATTATTTTCCTTAAAAACAACAATCCAAGCCAACTACGACATGTGTCCTACATGAGCATGTATGTTGTCCTGGGTTAAGAAGCGCACAATCCCATTTGGGGACTAGGATTACTGGAAATGATGAACTTCCTCTAATTTCATGGGAAGTGCGTCCCGTTTTCTTAGCAGAGCGGTAGGGGCGGTGTGCACATACAGCAATGGCAAAAATATTAACTTTAATATCCTGAATATGAACTGTACTTGGTTATACTGTGTCCTTCATTCTTTAACTTAATGTAAGAAGAAATCAAACGGGTGCGCTTTGTCACGTCTTGACAGAGTTAGGTTAGGGTGATTGAAAACATAGTAAAACGTTTCGGGGAACTGAACAAACCCCTGGTACCAAACACGGAAATGCGCTTGGCTGCTGTTTGGATGACGTTGAACAGTGACGTATTTAAAGGCGCTATTGATAACACCGCTGTTGCTTGCCGATGAACCCTCAAGTGGTTGCCAGTTCGTTGCCTAACCTGCATATTTCATAGTCTAGTGGAGGAATCTGAGATGAGATGAGATGAGATGAGATGAGATGAGATGAGATGAGATGAACTTTATTGTCCCAGGAGGGAAATTTGTCTTGGGCAAAAGTGCTTGTACCACATAATACAAGACAGACACAAGTAACACACAGAAAAAGTCACAGTCACGACATTGCACTAAAATACAGTGGAAAGTGCCAGAGCTATGGCACAGATTGCATAGGCCTATTGCACAGTATGTTTACATCATAAATGAGATTGCACAGCTATATTGCAAAATATGTTTAAATCCTCATCCATTCCCTAGGTAAGGGAAGGATAAAACAGCAAAACCATAAAAACCATAAAATCATAGAGTCAAAAATAGTAATAATGATAAAAATAATGAAAATGAGAAATCGAAAAAAAAATCGGCAGCGGATTGGATTAAAAGAATATAAGAGTAAAAGAATAAAACATTAAAACATTAAAATAAGATTAAGAAAGTAAAAGAACTCAAACCAAAGTAAAACAGTAAACATGGGGCTATGATTACCGTACCTACTTGGAGTACCTCCCTGACCTCACTAAAGTGCTACATCTGGAAGAGCAGGCTGTTTGTT
>OMKK01091113.1:0-16979 GCA_900302305.1 Polymixia japonica
TTGTTGTCCCCTAGGGGAAATTAGTTTTGCAGTAGGATGCAACAGTAAAATACAACAGAGAAAAGTATACATGACATATGACGTGGACAATAACAGTAAAACAGTGAAACAGTAAAACATTAAAACATTAAAGACAACAGGGGTCAGGGCAAGGGATATACCAGGTCATAATGCACAACAAAAAAAGGGGTGCAAAATGCAGAGGAAAAAAAAGAAAAAAGTGCAAATGTGCTTGTGTGCAAAGGTGCAAGAGCTAATGGCGTTAGGGATGAAGGAAAAGTGGAAACGTTTAGTGCGCCTAACAGGTGCTCTATAGCGTCGACCAGAAGGCAGGGGATCGAACTCTATTTGGAGTGGGTGGTTTCCGCAGTCCTATGTTTATGAAAATGCGTCAGGCGACTTCCGCCAAATGTACTGCTGTGTTAGTGACCGACTTGCGTAGCACCTCCGACATGCACGGGGGGGCGAGGGCCCGCTCAGCGCTGCTTGCAGCTTTAATTTTTTTTTTTTTTTTTTTTTTTTAAACATGTATAAGTAATACAAAAACAAAATAAAATAGCAAAAACAAATAAAAGAACAAGTGAAAACATTTACATCAATCTAGAACAATTTAAATAATATTAACATAACATGTTTGAAAAGGAGTAGGAAGAAGCATTTGCTTATTTAATCTTACCCCTTCTCCACATACTGATCATCCTGTTTGTTTCCTGTGTGATCTGTTTTTTTTGTTGTTTTTTATACATCACATATTCCACATTCCCTTAATAATTATTGTCAATGCCAACAATAGAGAAAATAAATAAAATAAATAAACATGTAAACATGTGGACCCTAGTGTTAGTCCCACCCTTCTTCTTCCCTGTACGTCGTGAATACCATATGTTTGTACCGCTGTTTGAATATGCTCATGCTTAGTTGCATGGTTAGGGTTAGGGTTAGCTAGGATTAGGGTTAGGGTAGGATTGGGGTTAGGGTTAGGGTTAGGTTAGTGTTAGCTAGGGTTAGGGTTAGCTAGGTTTAGGGTTCGCTATGGATAGGGTTAGGGCTAGGGTTAGGGTTAGTGTTAGCTAGGTTTAGGGTTAGGGTTAGCTAGGGTTAGGGTAGAGTTAGGTTTAGGGTTAGAGTCTCCAAAACAGGCCCCACTAAAGGTCAGCTCCTCGTACAGCATCTCTACTGGTATGCAAAACTGTTTACCATACACATTATTCTAAACAATAAAACATATCATTATTCTATATAGAGTTTTAGGTTATGGTTAGCTAGGATTAGGGTTAGGGTTAATTAGGGTTAGGTTAGGGTTAGAGTTATTTAGGGTTAGGGTAGGGTTAGGGTTAGAGTTAGCTAGGTTTAGAGTTAGGGTTAGGCTAGGGTTAGCTACGTTTAGGGTTAGCTAGGGTTAGGGTTAGCTATGATTAGGGTTAGGGCTAGGGTAGGGTTAGGTTTAAGGAAATTGCCTAAAATAGACAAACGAATAATGGCGATTTGGCACACGGATTGAGTGGGACTTCTTCGATACATGGTTTATTGTGTCGCTGCATAAAGATTGTATGAAAACCACATTAGTGTTATTAGTGTTGAATCACACCATGCATGGACGCACACACACTATTTTTACTTCAAGAATACCTTTACAACATAATCTAATGCAACATATCACAGGTCATATCTGACCAAGAGGAGCTCCTCCTTTCTCCTCCCCTGTATCTCTCATCAAGAATGTCACTAGTGTCCCATGTACAAGAAGCGCCATCTAGAGGTCATTGCGCGTCAGCACCACCGTCCCTGTCTGTTGTATAGATGGTCAAGTGACTGCTAAAATCACGGAATAATTGGATGCAGCAGGCCTGGCGCTTCTAGTGTTAAAAAGCATGCTGTGCGTGGCTGTCATAGTTACAATTCTTGTCTTTGTAACTCCTTTCAGGATCCCTCTCATCTGCACGTCCTGACTGCTGAGACATTGTTACCAGATCTCTATGATGGAGGCCCTTCAAATGTCATCACACACCGTCAACAATTGAGGCCCACCCATCGGTAAATAACTCCAGGGACACAAAACTGTTTGTCAAGCTGTTATTTTAGGACTGCCGTTTTTGCTCTTTGCTGTGTATGTCTACTTTGTAGTCTGTGCTGGCTTTTGCAAATCGAAAAATAAATGCAGAATGCCGTATATTTACTGTATGGTCAGATTTTGTATTCAGTGCTGAGCGTGTTAGTGCCCTAAATCTCAGAGATGGGTTTTATCATATTCATTCAACAAGGCATTTAACTGTGCATATTTTCAACGCATTTTAAAAACAAATTTACAACCATCATATTTATGATCCTAATAAAAAACAGTGCAACAGCATCTTACATGACACTTGTTTTTTCATGCAATTTAATTGAATAAAAAACTGTTTATCCATTGAAAATAAGCAAAATACTGTAAATCATTTCCTACTGTACTGTATATATTATTGGACTTAAATGCTCAATACTGGCCTAGTGTAATATTTTGTTTTATTGTTCAAATATCTGAGCAGCAGGTCACATTGTTCATCAATTATCAATGCATAGCACTATTATCAGTTAGGAGGACAAATGGATTTGTCAGCCGCACGTACATGCAACCGCAGTCAGTCAGCGAGCCTAAACCAGTCCTCACTGAGCTCAGCTCTCTTGAGGCAGACTGGTGGTGTAGAGGTAGGACACCGTTCCTGCCTGGATCTGGAACGTCTGGCCCTGGATGTGGTGGCTGGAAATCTGCTGACTGGTCTGGCTGATGGAGATGGGCTGGTTGCTCTGGCTGTTGATGTGAATGGCCTGGCTGTGCTGCTCCCTGCCACCCTGCCCCTGAGACGGCCTCGGCTCCTGGGTGACCGCCAGCTGTTGGACGGGCTGGTGCATCACCTGCAGTTGCTGGACGGGCCTCGGTGCTATCTGCAGGGGCTGTGGAGGACCGTGGTGGGCCTGTAGGTGCTCCATTGCCTCCTTGCTCAGGGTGATGACGTGCATCTGCTCAGGCTGACCGCTGTGGGTCATCTGGCTCTCCAGCACGCTAATAGTCTGGATCTGCGGGGTCTGGTCCACCACCCCTCCCTGAGTGGCCACCAGGGCCACATTCTGCATGTGTCCTGAGGGCTGGGTCACCAGGGTGAGCCTGGAGTGGGCCGGATCTGCCGTCTCCCCCTCTGTAGTGGTGATGATGCTGATCTCCTGGTCCTGGCTGTTGACGAAGTTGAGATTGTCCACGTCTCCCGTCACCACCAGCTGGATCTCCTGTTGGGAGCTGGAGGGCAGCTGGTACTGCTGGAGCTGCAGGATGCCGCGCACCTCCTCCGGCCCGGCTGCCGACGACGACGGCGGCGGCGGCGAGGCCTCCGGCGTGGAGACTCTCTCCTTGTTGTGGGTTTTGGCGTGGGTCCTCAGGTTGTCCAGGCGGGTGAAGGAGAGGTTGCAGAAGGAGCAGGTGAAGGGTTTCTTTCCGGAATGGGAAGCGACATGCCGCCTCCTCGCGCTGGGGTCCGAGAAGGACTTGTTGCAGACGCTGCAGTCGTACGGCTTCTCGCCTCTGCAAAGAGTTACGTTTTCATTGTACGCATGTCAGTCGGATTACAGTTGATGACGTGTGCATCTATTTCATGAAGACGAAGCGACGAGTGATGCACTTCTGGTCGCTAAGGCCTTAAAAACTCATCACTCATGCCAAAAAACGGTTCCCTCACCTATGAATTCTGATGTGTGTCTGCAGCGTGCTCTTGGCTGTAAAACACTTCCCGCAGATCTCGCATGTGAACGGCTTCTCACCTGTAAGAACATCATCGTTTTCACGCACACTGCAGATGTTCGATATAATAAACTGAAAACTGTCGATGCTCGTTTTTACCTGTGTGAGTCCTCAGGTGCTTTTTCAGCTGAGCTGTATCCATAAACTTGTGGTGACACAGAGCACACTCTGGTAAAGATTTACCTTTAATAACAGAACCGTAGATTATTAGATCTGTACTGTAGTTATATAATAATTACACTGCAGTCATATAATTCTTACCAGTATGAACTCTATAGTGGCTTTTGAGTTGCCTCTTCTGTGTGAAGGTCTTCCCACATTTTTCACAGCTGAAGGATTTCTGTTCTGAGAATGGAAATTGAAGAATAAATAAGTTGCAGACGTACAACATGGCAAATGGAAGAGAGAAATACAACTTCAGAGCCCAGCTTCTGAAGTGAGATCACAACGTTTTTGTAGGGGCTAAAATGTTGTTAACTTGCGAGGCAGCTGGATTCGCGAGATCATGAGTTCACGCGAGAATCGCGATCAAGAGAATCCATCTTGTCAGGCTTCAAGTTAATTCGATTGTGGCTGAACTCAGTTTTTTCGGACCAATCAGTGTCCTATGAGTAACTACTGGCAGCTATGGGCATGGCTTAGCCCATGATAGACAATGATAGACAGATGGTTCACCCAATCACCTGCAAAGTATTTTTTGAAAGTGCCTGCCCTTTTCCAAACAGTTTCCAACAAAGACTTCCCAGATGATTCTGTGTAACAAACCATCTAGCGTGTCAGGTTAAATATGTTGTTCAGTTTGTGAAAATAAATGTTTCTTGTGGTACAGTAACTACAGCGCCTGGATGACACGTGATTTTTGGGTTTGATACTAGTGATGCGGAAGACAATTTTTTGATTTTGCTTAGAATTGTTCTCATATTGAGATAGAGTATACACAGTAAATGTGAAAATCTTAAAAATGTTCAGAAATTTCATTTTTTGTTCAGATCTTATCAGTGCACTATTGGTAGAACAAATACCAACGCATACATTTCTGTGAAAAGCCAATATTGGTTGATATTAGTAACTACAGGGTAAACCAACACACTATAGCATATATTGTACAATATACATGGTATGCTATGAGACACTACCTTCATGCAGGTTCATGTGCTCCTGCAGGGAGTGCTTGGTGGAGAGGGCTTTGGAGCACACAGTGCAAACAAATGGCTTTTCTCCAGTGTGCATTCGCTGGTGAACCAGGAGAGTGTGCTTCTGAGTAAACCCCTTCCCACAAACAAGGCACCGGAAAGGCTTCTCTCCTGGGGAGCATGTTTAAAAAAAAACAATTAGGCATAGCTGTAGGTTCAGTGTCACCTGTAGTGAAGTAACAGTGTAGTGAGGTGAGACTGATCAGTGTTGAGAGTGGTTGTAGGGAGGCGTGGTGGTTCTGGGATGGCTGGATTTACTGGTGAACCTTCTGGAAGTTTCAAGGACCTAATTCAATCAAACATCTGTGATGGAAGACTATTATTGTATGTATACCAGAGCCAAGTTAATCTGTAACTGTTATTTAACAAGTTTGTTAAGATATACTTTAGATGCCATTTCAGTCCATGCCCACATGCTTATTTCAGTATATTTGGTTTGTAATTATTCTAAATATGCAAATAAAGTATCCTTTGTTCTTGAAATATTTCATGTTTTTCACAATGATAAGAATCAGAATGGAGATTCGATAAGAACCAGATTCAATAAGCGGAATCGATAAAATCCAAACAATACCCAACCCAACCAGCAGGGCTGATTACCTGTATGAGTCCTTTGGTGTATCTTTAAAAAGAGGTGGTTTTTGAACACTTTCCCACAATCCTCACATCGGGCCTCAGTGTTTGGGTATTTTCTCTTCCTTCCTCTCTTGCCAGGCTCTCTGCTTCCTGCTGGGTCATTTCCCACCTTGTAGCCCTTATATTTCAACGGCGGCCTGATTTTGCGCTTACTCTGGCGATTGCAGTATGCTCTAGGTTCATAGTCTGCATCGTCAGAATCTTTTGGTTGTGACTCGACCAGATATTCGTCTCCGTCGTCACCCTCCACAGTGGCGTTGTCTACAACCTGCCCCTCCTGTGCAATGTCAGATGCAGCACTTCTCTTCTGTTTACTTGATTGTGAAGCCTCCGCCAATATCACAGGCACATCCACATTTTTCCTTGGTCGTCCTCGTTTGCGTTTTGGCCGATTCATCACTTCTGCTTCGTCTCTGTTCACCTTGTCACCTCTAACCCCTGGAGCAGAGTACGGTTTGCTCAGAGCAGAGAGGGCCTTGACAAGGTCACTGACCTCTAGAAGACGGGCCATAACCAGAAGCTGCTCTGTGGCACTCTCCTCAACAGACACCTGGGCACTGTAGATGAACTCCAGCACTGCAGCAAAGGTCTTGGCAACCATGCCGTCAAGCCTATAGTTAGACTGGGTAATGTGATCTTCTGCGGTGAACATTAGGGAAAAGTAGTCACTGCTCGCAGCCAGCAGGGCCTTGTGCGCTTTGAAGTGCACATCTTCTACAATCAGTGTGATGTCACACAAGAGGTCCCTTTTTCTGAGCTTGTCAAATTTGCTCAAGATGCTGTCTTTGTGTGATTCAGAATGAAGGGCCATGACTGAAGAAGTACTGGCTGGTGTTGGCCGAGTCATTTTCCCCGCAGTCAAGTTAAGAATCACCTGAAAGTAATGAGAAGTAACTCATTGTTACTCATACCATTGTTAAAACAGATGAACAGTGCATACAATTAAACCAAGTAAGTGCACCTAACTTTGCAAAGAACTGCACTTACTAATCACTGCATTAACTTTAGTATAAACATTTGCAAGACACCAGAGTTTATGCAAGTGAGTTCACTGATTCGAGGTTAACCTTAGAGGTGAATTAAATGTGCGCAGTGATGCATGTGCAAACACTTAAAGATGTAACTACATTAGCAAGCAGGCTAGCTACAGTCTAACAATGCCTCCGCCGCTTGGTGTGCTTGCCAGAAATAGGCCACGTCTAACAAAGATGGCAAAACGTGCAGCTGAAAGACAACATCACATTTGTAACGCGTAGAACAACAAATCGAAAGCCTTTAATCTCACAAACTGCATTGGAATTCACAATACTGAGCTTTTAGGACCTTACCTTGTATTTTTATGCAGGACGGAAGACAAGGAAGGATAGGTTCTCGCGAGAAGTGTGGTCAAAGCGCTTATTGTTTGAATATCAAGATAGCTCACGCCGTTCAGCCTATGGAAACCCCTTCGGGAATCATCTCATTTATGCATACAACTGCCTGCAACTAAAATTAAAATGTTCATGAAAATCCATGTCAGTTATTTAGCTGGGTAGCCATAGAAAATACATACATCGGCTACGTTATGCAAGAACCTGGTGAACATTCAGTACTGGCATCGTACAGCAACATACTACGTATGCCAAAAAAGGAACGTCTGCTAAACAAAGGTGTTTGTTTTACTGATTTAAAGACGTGTCTAGTCTCTTGTCGCTATCAGTGCCTGCATAAAAATGAAAAAATATATTAGACGGAACGTGAGACACACTGACTCCCAGTCATAAAGAAGCGATCGCGTCTGCTTAACGGGATTTTAAGAGAAGGCGGAAGTGGTCGGAAGTGGGGTCTCTCACTCCGCCTGTATTCTTTCTGGTGTGATTACGAGCGGCGCTATGCGCGCTGACTGATCTATACTTGCTGTGGATGGATCCAACATGCGCTCATACTGGGAATTACACTGGTACACACACTGTGAGATCAAATGTTACATTTCTTACACTTCTAAGTATTCAATGCTTTATTTTTCTTTTAAATTTATTTTAAAGCACAGATACGACAGAAGAAACGAGCCAGGGTAAACCTGCTATTATTTACTGCAATGTGCGTTTCGTGTTTGTTAAATGATCTCGGAATGGTTGAGGACGGCTTGAGGACCTGGGATGCGTTGGAGTATCTAATAGGTAGGCTTCGAATTGGTACACATTTTATTTTGTAACTGGATCGAGGTAATGCATTCTTGATGAACTAAATAAAATTAATTACATAGCCTATTTTACGTGCCAAGACTTGTGGTAGCATTATTGTATAACGTGGTTACCTCTGTATTATTTTCTCAAAATCCAAATTCAATGCAATGTTTTTTAGTAATCAGGTAAATTGATTTATGATTATGCATAATAGTCGCAGGAAAAAATCCGAACTTCAAAATCCCCCCAAATATAAAAAAGAACATACGAATTGTAGCCTAATATAACGAAAGAAAACCCGTACACTTGATAAAAGTTACTTATTTTATTTTATTTATTTTATTTAACTGTGTGGCTTCAGGGAGTTAAATGGTTGTATTTTGTTCAATATACAATTTAGATGTTATGCAACTAACTACGGCAGTAATGTTACCTACTACTGATCCTTGACCTGTTCGTTATGCAATCACGACGCAAGTACAGTCAAAAGATAACTCCAAGGTTTTTTCCTGCAGCAATCAAGAAGAACTCAATTCATCAAACAATCTACGTTTTCAGACACAGGTTTGTTTCCACCATGAAGACGGTCCGGGTTGTTGTGGTAGGAGCAGGTGTAATTGGACTCTCCACTGCCGTCTGCATCGCCGAGTCTCTCCCCTTCTGCTCGGTCACTGTTCTGGCTGATGCTTTCTCCCCGGAAACAACAAGTGATGGAGCTGCTGGAATTTTGTTCTCCGCACAATTTCCAGGTATGCAGGAATTTTCAGTCAAAAGAAAAGGGATTACCCACATTAGTCCCTGGCCTCTCCACATACCGCCCAGTCAGTGTAAAAACATCCACGTCATTTGCAAGCCATTAGTTTATGGTCCACCTCTATATAAAAGTGTATCGATGCCAATATATATGCAGGGATGTGTCTGATTTGACTGTATTCCTCATTCAGATATTCCCCTGGAGCGACAAAAGCGTTGGTTCAAGGACACATTTGATCACTTGTTAGCCATTGCGCAATCCCAACACTCACCAGAAGCTGGTGTGCTGCTGAGCTCAGGGTAATTGGTATTGGTAGACAACCAGTTTAAAACAGTTTGATAATCTGCCATCACAGCCACATATTGTGTGATATCTTTACCTCTGAAGGGTTTTTTGTTTTTTTTCTAGTTTGCAAATTTTTAAGGAGGTTCCAGCTAATAAGAAGCCGTTCTGGTCAGATTTTGTGCTTGGCTTTCGACTCATGACTGACCGTGAACTGAAACGGTTTCCAGAGCACAAGTTTGGACAGGCTTTCACCACCATAAAATGTGAATGTTCCTCCTACCTGCCATGGCTAGAGAAAAGGTGAAACAGCAACTCCTGCTTCCTCTAGTAACTCATAATAAAACAGTTAGGCATTATTATGTCAAACTATGCTTATGTGTCTATTCATTAATGTTTTGTTATATTCTGTCGTTGACAGCCCAATTCGCGTTTGTTTTTGCCACGAAAAGTCCACCTATAATCAAATATTTCACAATTAATACTATTAAATTAGTGTTGGTTACATTTTCATTTAATTTACTAAAAGGAGTTGAACCCAATCGTGAATATAACAGCTGTTTCACATGCTCTCGGTGACAAGTTATGCATTAACTCTTCATTCCTGTTTTCATAAGGCTCAGAAAAGCTGGAGGCCAGGTCGAACAGAGGAAAATAAACAATCTTGAGGAATTATGCAAAAGCTACGATATCATTGTCAACTGCTCTGGCCTGGGGGCCAAAACCTTGGTGGGTGACAGCCAAGTGTACTCCGTCAGGGGCCAGGTCCTCAAGGTGCAGGCCCCCTGGCTCCAGCACTTCATCAGAGACGGAGACGGAAAGACCTACATCTACCCTGGAGTGAACAGCGTCACCATAGGGGGCACGAGACAGGAGGGCGACTGGCGACTACACGTGGACAAAGACGACACGGAGAGCATACTGGCGCGCTGCACCAAGCTGGAGCCTTCCCTGAGCAAGGCCAAGGTGCTCGACGAGTGGGTCGGTTTGAGGCCCAGCAGGAGGAATCCGAGGGTGGAAAGGGAGGCGGTTCTGCTGCAGGGCCGACGGGTGCCGGTGGTCCACAACTACGGCCACGGGGGCTGGGGGGTCACCCTGAGCTGGGGCACCGCCTTGGACGCCCTGGGAATGGTCAGGCAGTGTCTTCATGAAATGTCTCCACGGGCCAGACTGTGAACACGTTCTGCTGTAGTTTGTGCCCAGTAACACTTTAATTACATTTATTGACAGAAAGATGCAACTCATTTCAACAGAAATTTATTTAAAAAAGCGATGGAGAATAGGAAGCTGACAAGTTGCTTGTTTAATTATTACAATGCACATACGTGAAATTATTTTTATTAATGGTGTTTATGATCAGGGAAATAAATGTAATGTGTAATGTAATCTTAATTTACTACTGAGAATGGGGTGATCACAAACCATTTATAAAAATCCCCATGATTTAACAGATGCTTGCTTGGTGGGACGTTGGGATTGTCTAACAGTTACTATCTTAAATTGAAATTAAAACTTCTACATCAGTTTTCAAAGTAAAAGTTACTTCCAAATTAAACAAATTCTAACCGTTTTCTTCATTGCCTTAATTGCTTACGTTAGTTTATTGTATTCACTTGCAAGAAATACAAGAAATTATATTCAGTTCATGTGTGTGTGTGTGTTTGTGTATCTGAGACATCCCAGACAAACATTTAGGTGACAGGGTTCAAACACGAATTCCTGATTTAAATGCTTTATCTGGTAATATGCATTTTTGTTTTGTTTACAAAAGTCAGTTGGGAGGCATAGCAACCATTATTCAAGGGAAGCCAGTGCCTTTGAGTTCATTTTTTTCCAATATGATACTCTTGCAAACTTTGTACAGTCCTTGTTAATCTTGAAAGAGATGTCGGCTCACATGTAACCCAGATGAGCCGGGGGGCAGACACGCCGCCGTCAAATTTTTTATTGGAATCTGTGGAAGGGATGGGAGAAAGACATTTTCAGATCCGTCACACATGGATGAAATTTCAATCAGTGCTAATCCAGCCTCAAAATTAGGGTAGAGAGTTCTTTATTAAATGAAATAAGGTTTCAGTGTAGAATTGACGTGGGATAAATTGCCACTCACTGCCAAGCGATGCTGCTTTCGTAGCTGTTGGATTCTGACCAGGTCCATGGCGGAGGCAGTCTGCTCTAATGGTTGCTTCAGCTCAGTGGAGAACATCTGAACCACATCCAGGGGGATCCCATATCGACCGTACTGCAACGGGATACAGTTGTTTGTAAATAGAAGGACAAACACCATCTACCTTTTGTCTACTTAGTTTCATGGACAAGAACTAAGACCAATCCTACATTTAGTCATTTCTTAGAATGGGAATTTTGATGGGAAGAACATTTTGATTTATTAATTTAATATCTATTATATGTTATGTTTTGTGGTTATTGAGGATAATCTTGTGTGTGTGTCTTTTTCTGTGCAGAAAAAAATATCTCCTCTTGGTGATACTCAAGTTTTTACTTGAACTGTTTAACATGTTCTTCTGCAGTTGTATGTGGTCTCTCAGTTTGATTGACATCAATCGCAGCCCCTTGATGACAGCCTTCCCTGCTGGTCACCCTACACACCTGGTCACCCTACACACCTGTTCACCCTATACACCTGGTCACCCTACACACCTGATTACCCTACACACCTGGTCACCCTACACACCTGGTCACCCTACACACCTGATCACCCTACACACCTGGTCACCCTACACACCTGGTCACCCTACACACCTGGTCACCCTACACACCTGATCACCCTACACACCTGGTCACCCTACACACCTGGTCACCCTACACACCTGGTCAGTAGGGGTGTGACTCCATAATGTCATTCACACCTGTATTTTTCACCCTTTAAATGATTTGAATGGATGACGTACGCCTAAAAGGGTATTTCGCCAGGCCATGGTATAGCTTTTTTTTTAAATTAAATTAAATTAAATTAAATTAAATTAAATTAATTTAATTAGGCAGCAACAACTTACCTTGTCAGAGAAGGGTTGTGTTGTCAGATCAATACCCTGCAGCTGGACTCTCTCTTCCAGAAGGGACTCCAGGTTTACCGAGTTAATAGATCTCTTAATCTTCATCCGCTGCAGCTGGCGGGCTTTAGATTGGGCTGTAGCCAAAGACTCTCTCTTATCCTCCAAAGAGCTTGAGTCAATAGGAGTGTGTCTGCAGGTGACATCACTGTTCATTTCTACAGGTAATGACTCACTGCATGGGTTTAAAAAGGAAGGTAAAGACATCGGATGACTGGTCTGTCTTCCTGAGACTGTAGGCGGTGATATTTCTGCCTGTTTGGACACACTGACCCACACATCGCCTGTGCCCACGTCCAAATCGCCAGGCCCCGCGCCAAATGACACGGTAAACTGACGAGAGGACAGAGACGTGCCCTCAGAGTGTGTCTGAGGTTTCAGTACATGCAGTGTGCTCTCCACGGTCTTGGCAGTGCTAATGTTCAGTGCCAGCGTCCAGTCCTGAGGGTTGTAGAGGTCTCTGATCTGGACACACCGGTTTGTGCAGAGACCTCCCAGGGAGAGGCAGCGCCATAGCGGCCCCGGTACCGCCTTCGCACCTCCTAGCTCCTCGCAGCTCCAGCTCCTAGCTAGCGCTCCCTGGGGAAGATTACCTCTCGCTGGACTTAGGAGACTTGAGCTGTTCTTAGGGGGTCTTAGGGATGGTAAGATACAGGGCAGGTGTCCTGGTGTACTGTGGGTAAAGGTCTTACTAGGACAGGCAGAGTTCACGGTCAGGGGAAGGGCGGGGTACTCTGGGGTCGGGAGATGGCAGGACTCGAAACCGGATGAGGACCTGCTGACGGAGGAAGATGTCTTTTTGCCCCTTCCTGAAATAAACAAGTGCAGTGTGCGCATGTCATGTATATTTCAACGTACTGTACGCGCATGAATGTGTTCCATGAAGAAAAATAGCAGTTTATGTAGTGTTGGAAAAAGAGTAACCAATGGGAAAGGATGCCCTTTGAAAAAGTCAAAGCCATCGACTCAATGCTTGATGAATACAGCGTGAATGTCTGCTAAAATGAATGGTGAATGACAGAAAGGAGGCCAGGAAATAAGCAAGCGGTCCAGTCTGAAAAAGCATTAAGCAATTTATTCCTTATGCTCAACGATGACAGAAGCACACTTCAGAACTGTTGAGAGACCTAAGAATTTACACCTGCATCACTTATCAGTAGTGTTAGGGTTAGCTGAACTTTGACCTTTAGTGATAACGTATAGCTTTATTGATCTTATCGGAGCAGCCTTTGTTATATATATTTTTTATAGTACTCCTCGTTAAGAATTTAAGTGCATTCACAATTATACAAAATGCCATATTTCAACAAGTAGAATTATACCATTTAGTAAATATTTTTTATTGGTCTGCATAATGCAGTTTATTAGGCACATCATAAAATATTGTGCAACGTTATATAGTACAGAACTAGAAAAATATACACACAAAAACAGCAGAATCTTGAGAGAAATATACAAGTGTGGAAAATAAGCTACTCTGACATCATGCTCTCCTCACGGGGCCTTTTCACATTCACAAGAGCCTTCAATATACAATAAGCAGAACTCCTTGTATTTTGACATTTTCTTTAAGACTTAAACCAAATCAAATAACCACATAAGAATGATAATAGTTATGGTTGATGCAAGCATTCACAGTAAATGTGTACTGCAATTACTGGGAGGCGTTTTTTTTTTCCGTTTTGTTCTGTTTTTCCAACTTCTTTTTTTTTTTTAACCACGCCTTGTTTCAACAGTCACCACTTTCAGCAAAACGCAAAAACCACCACGCGGTTCACAATGGCAGATCTATTTTGTGAGAAGACCTACAAGCAGCTCTACATATAAATTGTACAGGTTTCTGAGAAAGGTCGTCTGAGGTCATTGCCCAGCAGGAAACGACGCGAAGTAAGCTTTCCTGTCCTTCGACAACGGGGGGGGAGGAGGATCGAGAAGCTCCCCTCTCCCGCCTCCATCTTGAACACGGTCACGAGAAGGTAACTCTCGCGAAGGAAGGCGATGGTATGTCAGAAGTTCTCAAAATGCAATGAAACAGATGGGAGAGTGTTGACCGTGAAAAAAAACAAAAACGTCCTTTGATTTACCGCTGCAGAAACAGAATAAAGTATGGCTGAAAGAAGAAAAAAAAAAGATGCTATTTAGCGGCGTAGAGAAATGAGCAACAGCAAAGTCTGTCCAAAAGAGCGTGAGAACGGAGTTCGGTGGTCTGTGATGCTCAAGCATGAAGAAGAAGGGAAGACCGCGGGAGTCTTCCTAGTGAGGGATGAGGCGGGGAGAGGTCGGAGGTCACAGGCGACCCAGGCTGTCATTACCGTTCTCCAGGTTCTCGTTGCTCTCGTAGCAGCCGGAGTCCCGCGGGGAGTCTCCCGGGAGGCCGCGCCGGTCCAGGAGCAGCTTCTCCTGGGAGCCTCCGGACTGACCGCTTCGCTCGGGGTCGCTGCTGCCTGCAAGGACACAGCATCGCCACCAGGGGGCCTCAAGTCAAACCCACTGGTGTAAGGATGACATCGCTAAAGCGTGCTCTGTGTGTGTGTGTGTGTGTGTGTGTTACAGACTGTAGGCCAGAAAAAGACTAAACAATTAGCAAAATTCTGTTCCGTCTCTATAGTCCTGAACCTCTGGAATATTTGAAACCTGAATATTAGTTAATTCAGCACTTAAAGCTGCTATGTGCAACTTTTCTGTTATTAGATCTTTGCAACGAGCATCTGCCATTTGGGGTCGGCCAGTGTGTTGATATTCCCTCTTTTCTAAACTATGTTTACATTGCCGGCCCGACTCTAAACTCCTGCATCTGCTCACCTGTAGCGTGTGAGGTATTTTGATGGACAGGGGAGAGCAGCGACGTAGAGCTGTGTGTTTGAGTCTAAACGTGTCTCTTATGTCATAACAGTGTTGAGGTACAGTGTAACGTCCTGTCGTCCTCCTACCCACCATCGTACTCCTGCAGCAGCTCCACGGCAGTGAGCAGCACCGCTCTGTGCTGGGGGTCTCTGATGTTCAGCTCGTCCAGGTCTTCCTCCTCCAGCAGCTTGAAGGTGTCCAGATCCTCGTAGCCATTAAAGAGGAACGTAGGAAGGTGCTCCTGTGGAGAGCAGGAAGGAAGGTTTCAAACTGGTTACCAAGACGATGTGGTTAGCGGAAGATGTAAATAAAGTTGGAATAGAATAGGGTTAAGACATCTACAAGGTGATGGCATATGGATTAGAAGACTTCCTAAAGAGTTTGTGACTCTGGGTAATCTACATTACCTCCAAGTTCAAGGACACTTGGAATTGTAATAAGGAAGTTCCTGTACTAATATAATAATATAATAATACTATTCTATACATTTGCCTTCATGTTCAGTTGTCATCCTCCTACCCAGATAAAGTAAATCTAATCTAATCTAATTTAAAGATACTATCTGTAATTGATTTACTATAAAAATCTTGGATGTAGTCACATCACATACTCTTGAAGATTCCAGTTCTTGTATTAAAGCCCAGAAAATAAACAAGTCTACCTATTGTTACGTTGGCCTCAGCTCCCAGTGATTAATAACGTAGCCAATCAGCTCCTATCTCTACTCATATGATTGACAGATGCTGAATGTAGAATTAGTTAATCACTTTGAGGTTGATGCGATCCAGGAGCTCCTCGACAGACGTCGGCTTGGGTTGCCGGGCCTTCCTCCTCCTGCGCGTCTTCTTGGGCTTTACCTCCTCTTCGCTCAGGACATCCACGTAGATAAACTTGAAGGTGCCGACCTTACCGTTCAGCAGGCCCATCCAGGTTCCCATCGGCGGCTTGCTGATGATATCGATGACATCTCCGTTCTACAATACAAGACCAGTGATACTAGGTTGACCAAGGGGAAAGATGGACCTGACATTGAACGATTAATGAAGGAGTTGGATAACAATTACTCCAAAGACACAGAGGTTAAACTGGTTAAACCAATTGTAACCAATGTGATGATTAAGTCATTATAATTTATTACGCTTCTGTCCTCTCCTGCGCAATTCTTCCTTTTGTTTTCTTTTCATTTGACACTTTTCTTGTTTTCTGTGCAAATAAAACAAGACTAGGCCAAAACCTAGTATATAGCTGGACCGTGTATGGTCAATGTGCGAAATTGCGGCCAAAAGTCTTGTCCTTAGAGGGCTTTTAATTTGAAAAGGACACATCAGCCAATGGGGAAACGCCAACACTCGGCCGACCAATGGTGTAACTTCATCACTCAGTCAGTGAGTCAGTCAGTGAGTGACTCAGTGACGGACAGACATTTGTGTTGACAGTCAAAAGAAAAATATATATTTTTTTTTTAAATTGTGAATTAATTTTAAATTGTAAAGTCATTTTACACTGAAGTCATCCTGGCTTGGGCATGGGAGCGTGCTGGTACTCTTGCTGGTCCCCTCACCTCTCCTCCTGCCTCCCACCCTTCCAAAATGTAATCCCTATAAAATTACAACTTAACCTCTGAACTGTCCTGCGGCCTCACCTTCAGTTTCAGGGAGTCGGTGTCGTAGGGACTGGGAGTGAAGTCGGTGTGCACCATAGCGCGTCCGCAGAACGGTCCTCGGTAAGGCAGCTCGTCTTCCTCGCCGTCCTCAGACTTGACGCTCTCTCTGTTGCTGTTGGAGGAGTCGGTCGTGCCAACCGTCTGACCGCCTGCAGCCAAACGCAGAGGAAGACAAGGTCGCATCAGGACTAACAGACTCTTTGTGCGATACATAATGTACAAGTGTGGGTCATGAATGCACGCACGCACGCGCACACACACCAGATACGGCCCTAATAGCATTTGCTTATTTTTTTAGTCCAAGATGGACGTGGTTTGCCACAAATACAATGAGCATTAGAGATTTTTAAATATTTGAATGTCAGTTTAGTATACTTTTCTTGGATCGACACTTCTGTGTCAACACAAAGAAAGCATTGTCTAAATGTGGTACACCGCACCCATCTGGTGCTCCGAGGATAGGTTACAAGCACTAAGGATTATTTTCAAATAGTTTTTCAACCCAGGTCTGGGTCAGGTCGGGTTGCGCACACATCCCTTAAACACACACAGACGCACACTTAAACACACACACACACACACACACACTTACTCATGTA
>OMKK01091114.1:0-32054 GCA_900302305.1 Polymixia japonica
GTAAATCAGCTGACCCCCAAACTAATTACTCTGAAGAAGAAAGTATGCGAGAACAGAGCTACATTTCAAAGTAATCTGACCCAACTCTGGGTATGACAATGTTTGATAAAGCAGGATTTTAGATTTTACTACATCTTCATTCATTTTTATCCCAACAATAGATCAAGTATTCAGTCAATCTAAAGTATTCAGTTGCTTGTATTTTTATAATGGATATATTGCTAATAATGTCATTCTATTGTCCAAGCAGGTGCTCATGTGGACACTGTGCCACCATGCCAACAGAGGTGGAGAATACATGTTGCCACAAGATACCACTGGTATATGCATATACAGTAATGTGTCAAGATTACCTATATGCATAACATGCTTATTTTTCTGAGTGATTACGGAGGGCACTGAATATACTGCATAACATAATATCGAGAGGTTACAGACATTTTTATGTTTTCTAATTTTATGAAGGTAATGACAAAATTGAGAAAAAATTGCTACCAGATCCTCCCAGATGCATGTCCCTACACCCAGGAATTTAGCCCATTTGCCAATGAAAATGCCCTGCACAGGGCATTCAATGGAGCCCTTCATGTCAGAGCAATGACAGCATAAGAACCACATACAATAATTTCTAAATCTTTGTGGAAAAATAATTTTTGTCGTAACTTGATACGTAACAAGGCCCTTCTGTTCAAACTCGCCCATTGGACAGGAAATCTTGTAGTTTCCAATGGAAACGAGAAAATACAGGCAAGACATCCACGCACGTTTTAACCACATTAGGTGGTGTAGAGAAGTATTTTGAACTCCATAGACTAATGAAAACCAGAAAAAGTACCAAAATCGTGGCACTAGGTCTTTAAACCATATGCGTACCTCCCCTACAACTACTCTCCAAGGGCCTCGTCACAGAAACATTTCCTAACTACCTATCTTAAGTTTCAAAGATAGGAAAAATCCTATCTTCCTGTTGCAGAAGGAATTCCCAAGCTCATGGCTGTGTCCTATCCTCAGACCTCGTATCTTATCTTAACATTAAAATACCTAATGACAGAGTGGTGACTCTGGCTTGTTATGGTGGTCATCTCACCGTGTCAGTACACACTGTTTACCTCTCTCTCATGCACACAAAGAGAGAATAAATGTATCTTGTGTGTATACGAATTAGCAAAAACAAGGGCACGCTTTGTATTTCGTTAGTTCGATGTAGTATATCGTGGGCTCGTTGTTTTTCACCATGGCTCCTTAGATATGCAATTTAAAAACAAATTAGACTTCTTGCGTTTTTAGAATTGCAAAAGAAAAAAATGTTAAAAAAGAAAAAAGTTCACTGCCTCGCAGGACATATTTCATACTGTCTTAAAGATAATTGGCAACCTTTTATTGATTTGAGATGAGTTGACTAAAATAATTGATTCTTCTGAAAAATGTTTGGGCTGATACTGCTTTTGACTGCATGGAAAGCTGTGTCAATAATAGCCTAGACATTTTTTTCTAATGAGTCCTTTGATTCGATTGTATCCAAATAATAAAACTTCATATTGTTTGGTGTAGAGTAGAATATATTCCAAGTATTCAAAAATATCAGTCGATGTGGTCTATAAAATTATAATATTTAAGCTTGTATCCGTTCTCAATTGGAATTCAATTCACATTTTCATTGATTATTGCCATTGAAATGACTAAGGTTATCATACTGAATAGGCTGTCATTTGCATGAAAGTACATTTCACAGCTCTCATATTCAGAACCACATTCGATTAGCCCATATTGTTTTGGGGACAAGACAAGAAACTGGAAATTAAGCCTACAAATCAATGTTTGATTATTTTACTTAGCCTAGCCTGTAGGCCTATGTCTGAGACATTGTAAATCAATTGGCTCATTAAAAGCCTAGTGAGTCAAACTCAAACAGCTTTACAATAAAGACATAAGAGGGACTGCATTTTATCATTTATTCAAAATGAAATTAGAAGATATAGCCTACAACAAAAATGCAATAAAAAAAATATATTGGCCATTTAGGTTATTTAGTATTGGCTCATCAGTGTTGATGGTCTTGTCTGTTACAGTTCACTGCTTAGCCCACTCCAACTCAATATGTTCCCTTCAATATGATCTTTTTAATGGTAGCACCATCAGCAGTCAAGGCAGATCTTGGGTCCGTTATGAGAGCATTTTCCACAGACAAATCGATGACAAGTCTGGCAGATGTCATACGTTTTGTTCCCTGAACATCTGGCGACCTGACACTGTTTCCTTTTCACTGGTGCAAGAGGGGGGGTAAAGGGGTTAGACTTCGGCCTTTGAGGACGTTCTGCCCAGGCCGCGGCCCTGGCCACAATTTGTTTTGCACACAGCTCTTTTGCCAGCTGAAGAATGAACATCTTCCTGTTGGTGGTTTTATTTGTGCACTGCTTGTACAAAATGTGTGCATTAATTATAGCCAGGTCTAGGATATTGTAGAAGACAGCAACAGGCCAGCGGTGTGTTCCCCCTTTCACTGAATACTGCCGTGCCATCTGGTCCATCACGTCCACCCCAAGTTTTGTTTTATTGTAGTGGGCAACGGTTTCAGGTAATTTCTTTGTGCCACTGTCAAGTGCAACGGTCTGATGTTTCGTGCTCAGAATGCAGACATTTTTCTTTGGTCTAGTCTGGTAAATTGTCAGTGTAGCTTCTCCGGCTTTCATCACTGTGGTGGAAAATCGATCTCTAGACTGTTGCTGGGCACGTCGGGGCATTTCTTGCCTCCTTTTATCCAATGAACCAACTATGGTGGTTTTCTTGGTAAACAGATCATTGGCCATGGCTAAAGAGGTGATGAAATTGTCTGTTGTTATATTCCTTCCTTTCCCAAGGAAAGGCTCCACCAGGCGCATGACAACAGTGTCAGATATTAGTTGGCCAGTAAGCTTACTCTCATCTTTACCAAGACAAGGATGTGCGTTGAGCATGTACTTTGATTCAGTATCAGTGGCTATCCAGAACTTGATTCCAAATTTGTCTGGTTTATTAGTCATGTACTGTGTAAAGCGACACCGCGCTTTGCTGGGGAACAATTGCTCGCCAACAGTTATGTTCTCACCGGGCTCGTAACAGGCAATGCTGTTTCGTATAAATTTGTCAAAGATTTCAGATATCATGGCAAATTTGTCGTTCACAAGACGGGCTGCCCGTGTCTTCTTGTCATCAAAACGCAGATAGCGCATAATGTCTCTAAATGTTTGTCTTGACATGGTTTGTTTGAAAAAAGGAGTGCCCAAATCAGTAGACCAGTAATCCTCCAGATTCCTGCTTTTACCTCCCGTGATTCCTCTCAAGTACAACAGGCCCACGAATGCTTTCAACTCGTCGTCCGTCATGTTAAAATCCTCCGCCTGTTTTCTTCCAGCTTCAGCTATGGTGCATTTTCGAATCTGGCGCCACATTTCCTTGTCGATCAGACACAGTAAACTGCTCAGTGGACTATCGATGTTATCCTTTGCGTAACGAGTCGGTCCTGTGGTTTTCTTCAGGTTACCAGCCGGTGGTCTGCTCCGGTCGTTACCGGCGGCTTGTTCGGTCCAGACCGTCCCGTCCCTCGCAGCCTCACGGCGTGAACCTCCACCGGACTCGATTTCGGAATCCGATTCCGAATCCGAATCCGATTCAAATTCAACACTGTAGTCATCGTCGCTCTGCACATAATCTTCATCCAGATCGTCTCCCTCCGCCCCGTGGTCCCACTCGGACTCGGACTCCATTTCATCTATATTTTGTAGCACGTCTAAAAAGTGCGGAGCAGTTGTTTCTACCCCTTTTCTAGCCATTTTGTTAAATAACGCTCCAAAATGTTACGTCAATCTGTAATCCGACCAAACGGTGTAGCAGCAGATCGACACAGAGCTCCAGTTGTTGTTCTCCTTCTTCCTTGTGTGTTTTACAGCGGATGGCAAACTAAAGGTGCATTACAGCCACGTGAGTTCCGGTTCTTCTTCTCTGGTTTCGTGGCTGATCGCAGACCAACGTAAACGTGTACATACCGCCACCTACTGCACCGGAGTGTGTAGTATCACGAGTTTATATTTTAATCAACATTACTTGACCAAAAGATAATCTATAGTCTACTCTCCCACAGCTTAGACATGCTCCACGTCCAGATTTAATTCAGTATCGAGATAAAATCACCTCTTCTTCCCTTTATAGGATTTAAAGTGGCGAAAGTAAATCTCGAAGATCTCCCGTTTCGTTGTCTTTGGCGGCACCTATGGCGAAAAGCAGCAATTGCAGGTGTGTAATTGGACCTCACTTCAAAGGGAAAACGCGTCACTAACGCTAATTTGAATGCATGGTGGGGAAGTTGCCACGGACACCCGGTTCTTAATACTCATAATACTGCAAATGCAAGGGCTTTCATCAGTGGGACATAGGCTCAATCACCATTGTGTTACCTCACTCGGCAATAGATAGTAACTTAACATTTGTACCCAGGCACACTTTTTCATTTGGAGCCAGAGTCAGCCCCCAGGCATCAGGTCTCAGCCTTGGCGGCCATTTTCCCGTTCATCCTCCAGTTATTATAGAACCTGCTTGGTCAGAGTCTGCAGAGTAGAGCCTGACAGAGGTTTGAGAGCAGCTATCACAACTGTCAATCATGATGCCACGCCCCCTTTTTATTATTTATTTTTTTTAGTTTGGCCCCATCCGCTAATATGGAGGGGGCATGATTTATGACCTATACTGCAGCCAGCCACCAGGGGGCGATCGAGATATTTTGGCTTCACTTTTGAGGAGCTGTCATGTCCATACTTATATACAGTCAATGGGCTACACTCATGATCAACCAAAGTGAGAGGGACCTGGATGCAGACAAGATGGCGGACACGGAGGCAGACATCTTGGACCTCTGCAAGACCCACCTCTGCAGTTGACAAGAAATCACGTGACCTCAGCAGCAGAAGTTGGTTACACGTGATGATGCAATATGCCACATGGCCCAATCAGCGCAGCCTGATTTACAGGCCATTGGGACCAGAATAGTAATTGATATTGGTTTATAAATTAATGACTATTCTGGTCCCAACGGCTCGCAAATTAGGTGGCGCTGATTGGAATAAACTTTGTATATTTTTTTTAAATCTGTGTGCTACTTACAGGACTGTTACAGGACAAAACATTGAAGGAGTATCACTCCTATGATATACTGAACTGTGACTGGTTGTTTTAGATATGAGATGAGTCTCAGAACCTGGAATCTCGCAGATATTCGCATGATCAAACATGACTTCAGCTCAAAACAAACATGGCAGCGACATGTTGTGTGTGCGTACATTAAATAAGCATTCGTATTGTTGCCATAATTCCACAAGCCAGAGCATAGCTAGCATAGCTTGTCCTTTCTACTAGCTATTTCTACTATCCATCTTGCTCAGGAAACACTTTGTATTCGCTGCCATGGTTGTTGTGTGTTGCACAACTTTGTTTTAACCAGTCAGCTCAGCTCTCATTGACCAACTGTAGAACTCTCTGGTTACTGTTGGAGGTTCCATCACCGTTCCCCCTCAGTGACGATATTCATTATGTTTGATATTATCGAAGAGCCCTCCGATTGAATCTGTAAACACCACAGATTATAGGATAATCCTTCGGGGATCAGGGAGACAATCTCGTAGACAATCAGGGAGGGGGGGTATTCCAGATTGTTCCTGGTTGAAACCAAATAAGCATGATGAACCAATTATCTGGCAAGATTATCCTGTAGTCCGCTTCAATATCGATATCAAATATCCTCTAGTCTGTGCCATGGCATAAGACATTTTACTTGAAGAAGCAACCTGGTGGAAAAAAGGTCTACCGTGTTTGACAGTCTGTAATTGTTAAAGAATGGCCCTAGAACAAAATATCAACAGAGACAAATAGAGACCCAGGAGAATTTAACAAAACATTACAATCCACCAAAAAATGTCCCACTTTTGCTGAATCCACCCAGTCCATGTGTTCAATGGTCTGCATGCCATTTCTTATTCAGTGGTTCCTTATAATAACTTGAATTGTGATTTTCATTGATTAGAGCATTAACTTTATTAATCATAATTATAGCTGTACTCATTACTCTAGGCAATATTACCTATACTCTATACTAATTTTACTACAGAGACCATTGTGAATAGCAACAATTGAAACTGTATTATTATTTCTCCAGGTATTTCTCCAAGATGCCTCCAGTGCCTCCTTTTCCAACGATCTTGCAAATGGCCGTGAGTTAACCTCCTATCGCAGTCACTTAGTTGAATCAGGCCCATCTAGGAGGCTCAACTCTGAATACAACACTGAACTACGCCTTCTCTATGCCCAACAATAACACTACTTCACACATCATCACACTACACAATACTACATCTACCCTTATGCTTACATTAAGATGACATCACAAAAGATCATTTTCAAGCTTGACTGACTTTGCGTCAGGGGTAACTTTGGTTGTGGGAAACAGGTCCAGTCGGTCCAGAACCTGGTCCGACTGGTTAAGGCTTTGAGTTGATGGAGGCATATCAGAGGTTGCTCCTATAATTAATCAAATCCTGCACACAGAATATTCCACGATTCTTTCCAGCTAAACGTCCACCTATCTTCCACACTTTTCCAGTTAATCAGTGTCCCACTGCCAATTTGCTTTTTTTAAATGCTCCATACAGTTTTGTTTGTGACAATACCTGGACACCCTTGACTCGGTTTCTCTGCCCTGTAACATCCCTGGTGCCAACTGTGCTGAACTGCTTTTTCTGCCCAGTATCTATTGTAGGTGCTACACTTTACTATAGTATCACCACAATTGATACTAGGAATGGGACTGGGGGCAAATCTGGTTCCTACAACCAAAATGACCCCTGATGTCACTGCTTAAAAAATATAGGGAAGTGTAATTTCCCCAAGGAGATAAATAAAGTTGTATCTCTCACTTGAACACTTAATGTAATCTATATCTATTAAGTCAACTATGCAGTATTTTAGCATATTTGAGTTAATGTGTGTTTAAGTAACATTTGCATTTTAGTATTTAAAGTTATTGAACATCATTTGTGTAATTGCATAATAATTCAGACCATAAAAAGCTAAACTTGAGCTGACATTTTTATTCTTTGAATATTTGTACAACACAGAAGATGAAATGGTTCTTTTTGATTATACGTCATAATCAAACACATTAGAGATGCTGTGATCTGATGACATGGCAATATTGTTATGACAAATTATATTAGTACCATGTTGTAAAGACATGCCCCTTTCATTGCCAAAACAGGTTTGACCTGCCTACCACTTCAACAGTGTAAACAGAAGTGTCTCACCATCAGCAGGAACCTAATATGATGGATAAAAAGTGAGTGTTCCAACTATGAAAGAGACATTTACCAATGTCTTAAATTGGCTCAATGGAATGAGAAATGTTGAGATGAATGGGAATGAATGCACTATGTTCCGCTGTATGTCAGGGTTTGAGAGTGCACTACTACGTTCATACAAGTTATGTTCAAGTTGATAACTGTCAGGAACATCTAGTACAATTATATGGTCATGTGTGAAGCATGGCAAATCTTCTTTAAAAAATATTGTCTTTTTAACCAATTAAACCACTTTTTTTTTTTTACTTGGATGCTTCTGTTTATGGGCGGATCAAGAGGATCAGTGTACGTTTCACTGGTGCACTTATCACATTGTTTGATGTTGATGAATTATTGTCAAGTGTAAAAGTGTATAAATACATAGCTTTGTTGCAGTTTGAACATTCACATCACAGATCTAAATCCATTTATATTGTGTTGAAACTTCCAGTAGATGGCAACAAAGTCTGCCATGTCATCCCAAGCCCCCTAGGTTGGTAACATGTTACACCCTAATGCAGAGTAGACTACAATATATTAATATAAAGACTATAATAATTTATTAGCCACGTGTGCTGTTAAGTCCTGCTTAAATACTCAATACCAACAAAGAAATTATTATTTTTTAGCAAACATTGTAGAAGAGGACACATAACCAGCAAGTAAAAACATTCAACTGTGATATGGCTCAAAATGTTTGAATCCTGAACTCCTAAGTTGGGACAAACATCCACTTGAGAACCTGCATGCAGAATTCTGTGAATACATTTTGGAACATAAGATTCATATTGGATATCCAAAAGCCAACTGTCAAATTCTACACTTAACTTAATAACCCCAACTGACACTATTACAGAATCCTTCAGTGCCAAGAGATAAGCAATGAGAAAGGTCTTCTCTGCCAGCTGGTTACGGGACCCAGTTCAGTGACTCCCTTCAGGACAGAGCTCATTTAAACTGGCTCAACCAAATAAAAGAAACATATCAGTACAGTAACAAAAGTAATAACAGGTTCCCTGTAAACTTTAGAAATATATTTGGCCCTTGATAACACTAAACCGTCACAGACGCTAATTTGAGGATATCAGTGACAAAATACAGACTTTTATGGCCCTTTTCCACTGCCAGAACTTGCCGTGGCAAGCTGCACCCCTCTCTGGTTATACAAGTGTTTCCATTACCATGGAGTTTGATATTAGAATAGGGTCATAACGTTTTTGAGCTTGTAGAATAATGTTCACAAATGTTTTGAGACTTACAGTTGTAAATCACCATTTTTCAATGTGTGAAATAAATTTGCACAAATAAATGCTTATGTGAGAATGTGTAGAAAAGATTTGATCAAATAAACTCAATTGTTTGAAGGTGTGAAAAAGAGTTGTAGTTGTGCCCACTTTGTGAACAAATGAAAAACATGTGCAGATCATCAGTGCATAAAAAAGATTCAGACATGGAGATAGAATTTGTGAATGTGTGAGTACAGATTTGTAGCTGAATATCTACTTCTGTGGTTTGATGAAACATGTGCTCCCAAAACTCAACTCTATTTCTGACACTAAATTTACAACCACAAATTTCAAGTAGGCCTATTGAGTAATCAATCAAAACCTTTTTGACCATCCAATCAGGGAGCGACTGGGTGGTACTTTCTAAACAAATATTTCCAAGTGAGTGGGAGACATGGTACCTTGTGTTGCCCGGACATGTCCCCTCAACAACAGGTGGGCTGTGTGATATTGCAAAAAAACAAAACATTGTCTTGAATAACTTCAATTTCTAGATTAAATAACAGCACTATCCTGTAGAGCAGGGGTAGGCAACCATGTGCCATGGAGGCCAAGAGGCTGCAGGTTTTCATTCCAACCAAACACTACACCAGGTGATTTCACTAATTAGCCCCCTCCTCTCTTGTCAAAGGTGTGCCAATCAGTGAAATCACCTGGTGTAATGTTTGGTTGGAATGAAAACCTGCAGCCTCTTGGCCCTCCATGGCACATGGTTGCCTACCCCTGCTGTAGAGATTCGCTGCAGGATTATCAGTTTGTGCTGTGCAGTGTCGAAGTACCAATTTAATTTAGTCAATACACCAGAAAACAACCATTATCAAGTTTATTTGTCATTATTTCAATGTACTATATAAGAATGGACACACGCATCAGCCATCACAAATTGAATCTCAGCAATTCTCTATCTTGGACAAAGCCATCAAAAGCAATGCAACACAAACTCTAGTGACAAGCTTTCCTTGTTTACAAAGGAATCGTTCTCTCGATGGCTGATGCTCAATGGCTGTAGTGGAGCAGCCCCGTAAGTTAATGTCACAATAGAACTGAGTTTTGGGTGTGAAATCAGCTACAAACCTGTACTCACACATTCACAAATTCTATCTCAACGTCTGAATCATTTTTATGCACTCACAGATTTTAAATGATCTGTGCATATGTTTTTAATTCGTTCACAAAATGTTATGCACAACTACAAATCTTTTTCACACCTTCAAACATTAGAGTTTATTTAATCCAATATTTTCTACACATTCTCACATAAGCATTTATTTGTGCAAATTTATTTCACAATTTAAAAAAATGATGTTTTACAACCCTAAGTCTCATTTCAACATACGTTCAACATTTGTGAACATTATTGTACAAGCTCAAAAACTACAACCCTATTCTGATACCATGGAGTAGTCCTGCATATAGTTCTTGGAGTTCAATGTTGGTAGTTTGGAGTTCCAGGAACCCTCAGGCAGCGCTGGCAGTGTGTTCAATTGCGACAAACAAATGTGTTGTCACATCCATAAACTAAACTACCTTTATTTAGCGAGCAACAGCCATTTTTACAAATTGCTGCCAATCTTTTTTAGACTATTCCCTTCCTGTCTGCATATCAGTGCATACCTCATATTCACATAAAAGTGAAAAATAATAAAAAAATTAAATTATAGATATAACCTCTTCCATGTTTGGCCCTTTGTTGTCTACAGTGCAGTGTCAAATGCAAAAAGATGTAAGTAGCATTTTTTCTATGCTTTTCCCAACTTACTGTGGTTTTTGAAGTGCAAAAAAGAAACAAGAACCCATCTCAGAATTTACAGAGGTTCTGACAGGTTCCTTTTATGGAAAGTTCCTGAACTTTATTGGCTTTGGAAAAGGGCCACATACCTAATACCCTATCACAAACAAGAGGGACAAGTTACAGAACATATGGCCTGTCATACATGTTGATTTTATATCTCAGCATTGATGATTGGCTTGTTGATGATTAATTTATTTCCTTGACTATTCTTAAATTATCTCGTTGTTAATATTAGTCCCTGTCATCAAGCTTGTTTGCTAATACCTACTGAAGTGTCCTATAAGTAAAGCGTAATTGAATTTGAAGAAAGGCCAAAAAAAGCATTTTTCACTGAAAGGAGACAGTGGACAGTCCTGATTCTTTAACAAGTGGCAAATGTTAAGAAGTGAATTAGATAAGATAAGTTAAGAAGATAAGAATGCCTTTATTGTCATTGTATGGTGAGATACAACGAAATTGGGGTGCAACTCCAATGTGAACATAGTAACAATAAGAACAATAAGAACAATAATAAAAGAACAATAAGAACATAAAAAACATAAGTAATACAAGTGATATAAAAGCTACAGTAAACAATAAAATACAGTAAAAAATCTTAAAATATGTAGTGCAATGAAAATTGTTCTGATGTGCAATAGGGCGCATCAATTATGCAGTGCAGTAGGCACACGTGTTGTGTGCAGTAGCAGCAATGGAATAAGTGTTGAGTTATTTAGAGTTCAGTGCAGTGATGGCTTGTGGGAAAAAACTTCCTGAGTCTGTTCGTTCTGGTCCTGATGGACCGGTAGCGCCTGCCAGAGGGCAGTAGGTCAAAGAGGTGGTGGGCGGGGTGGGTGCTGTCGCCTGTGATTGCCTGTGATTGATTAAATATAGATGGTTAACTAGATGAACACACTTGAATACATTTCATGAATACATTATTTTTATTAATGTGCAGATGAAAGCACTTGTCTCATTCTAATGATCAAGTGGTGCGATACCACCCCAGAGGAAGGGCCTAGGTACATTTGCATGTGTTAACACATTTACACTTTACACAGGGTGTTGACTCTCACCTCTAAAGGCCCTCGTTCACAACATCTCAAGGCCCACAGCCTTAACTGTTGTTAATGCTAATTCCCTTTATGTGATGTGTCTGTGGAGCACTAGCCTCGAGACACAAGCACTGAACTCTGATCCTGTTGTGAGAGCCAGCAGAGCGAAATGAAACTAGGTTCCTCAAGGACCAATAGGATCTCATCCATCTTCAACAGCCTGCTCTATGGCCCATCAGTGCCTTGTAACACCAGTTTCTTAATGAAGTCTGGAGAACAGCACGGAGTAGGGTGAAATACAGAGACGTGAATTATCTACTTATACTGAGACCATCATCTCAGATCTGAATTGATCATATGAGATGGGTGGCTTCAATCCACATCATTGTTTAATGTAGTGATGAAGGAACTTAATGCCAAAGGGCTCTTAGTACCTACTTCATTTTGAGCAAAGAGTCCTCTGCACTCACACCACTATTGTTCAAGGTGTGTGTTGGATACACCAGTTATGCAAAGTCACTGACATACTTCAGGATATGACATTTGTTTGGGTTGATGATCCCATCCTGATGAATGGATTCATGCTGAGGAGATGAATCCACACATTCCAAAGCCTAGCCATCTGGCCAATATCACATAACCTGCCCATTGTTAAGGAATATTCCCCTACTTTCCTCAGGGGCCCTTAGTTGAATAATGGGTCACAGAGGGACAAAGGTGCATTTATGGTATGACACATTCCTAGGTTCTTAAATTCAGTGGCATTACAAAGATTATGCTTTCTTATCTGAGCAGAAATACGAGAAAACCAGAGACTTGGGGCTTCAAGATAAATGGTCTCAGGGAGATAGTGGAACAGTTAACTGAAGTACCTTGTGGTCTGACATGTCTCTTCCCTGTGTGGTAAACCCAGGAAGTGATGTCATAGCATCCAGTCCACCCCCCTCTTTTTACCTGAAGAGGGAGGTGCTACATATAGTCAAGGGGGAAAAACAAGGAAGAGCTCACACTGGGCAGGTTGCTGTGTGTGTTCAGTTGTATTGTGTTGTGTCACAAAGACAAATTTAGAAGACGATTTTTACACCACTGAAGGTTTTCCAAATACGGATATGGATGTTCCGGACTCTCCCCGTGGGAATATGGGACTGTTGAGGACCTTTGATTCCTCTGAGTTTGGCAGCTGGGAAAAGATAGGCTCGGGTGGCTTTGGACAAGTATACAAAGTCCGGCATGTACAGTGGAAAACATGGCTGGCTATCAAGTGCCCTCCCTCCCTTCATGTAGATGACAAGTAAGTGTTACAGCTGTTGGTGTGCAGCTTAGCTGTACACGTTACTATATTATGTTATGTGGGAGTGTATGTAGATTGCTTTAGAATTCTTTAAAGTAACTATATGATTACACTTTTACACATTAACTCATTTAGTCTGTCTGGTATAGTTCAAACGTATTAACTTGTGTCTTTGATCCTCTATGAGTGAGGTTTATGTGCAGTATACATTCTGATACAACACCTCTGTCTCAGACTTATGGCTTATACCTGTTTTATGGTCATAGACAGACAAATGTTTATAGTATAACTGCACTGGTAAAAATTGGAAGATGAAAAGTCATTAACTGCTACCGAGTCCTTGAAAGTTGAACATCAGTACGCGTGACTCAATTATTTCTAATCTGGCCACAGTTCAGCTGTAAAGTTTCTTCAGCAGCAGACAAGTGACTACTTTTTAATATATTTGGTCATTTTGAATGTTCCAATTTTAGGCTATAAGGAGGATTGAGTCACTCACTTAGCCCTAGTGTAACAGTCCATGTTGCTAAGGATCTCTACCAGGTTTTTACATTCCAAACAGAACCAAACAAGAGCAGTTCAAAGCCATTTTCTCCTATTCAAAGTAATCAACAGCCAGCTGATTTAAATAAATATCCCTTTAAATGAGGGAGCAACCTGATCTTTTCTCCAGGTACCGCTAGTCATTACATAGCACTCTGGAATGCTGTAGCATACTGTATTGCAATGGATAATGCCTTCATGTACATGAATCAAATCAGGCACTGCTTGTATCTCACAAAATGGAGGGTATTTTGGAATTTTGGTTGCTCAATTTAGCGTCGTCATTTTGTGATATTATAAACCGCACGCGCGTGCATGTGTGCATGTGTGTGGGGGTGTGGGTAGGTTGGTTGGTAGGTTTTGTGTGTTTGTATGTTTGTGTGTGTGTGTGTGTGCGTGCGCGTGTGCGGGTGACCTGTCAGGTTGCACATATGTCAACAACAGGAGGAAACACTGAAGGCCTAGTCCTTCAGCAATACAGCGGGCCTCAATCCTTCCCCAAATGGAAGTTTCCATAGTCCTAGACTGTCGTATACACACATGGCTCAAGAAGACCATCTTTCAGATCAGTTTCTTTAAATGTTAGTCAAATGCTCACTGCCCATCATTTGACAAATTCATGATTCTTCTTTATATTTATAATAATAAATCTCTTTCTCAAACAGAGTTTACAAAGTGCTTTAACTATCAAATTATGGGAAACATCATACTCACAACATAAATAAAAACATGACGCCACCACAAGATAAAAAGATCTAAAAAGATTATAGAGGAAACAATTTATATATATCCTGCTGTAAAATTTTAGGATAAAAGCAGTCTGCAAAAGTTGTTTTAAGAAGAAAAGACTATACTTATTCTGCCAACCCAAGCCTCTCTGGCCAGTCATTCCACAGCCTAGGGGATATGATGGTAAGACTCCTGGTCATATTTTGTCTTAAGCCTAGTTTTTTGGCACTGCCTGAGGATCTGAGCTGTGTACTAGCTCATATGGGGTTAAAAGGTCTGCTGTAGCTTGGGGCCAGACCTAACTATGCTTTCAAAGGGATCATTAAACTCTTAAAATCAATTCTAAACCTAACAGGTAACCAGGGAAGAGATGCCAGGATTGAAGGGATGTGATTTTGTCTGTTGGTACCAGTTGAAATCAAATCTGACTTTTGATTGATAATGAAAAATACTTTTATGCCAGAATAAAGGGAATTACAGCAGTCTAAATGTGAGGACATCGTATCATGAATGAGTTTCATCGGGTTCGACAGCTGATATTAATTAATTGACAGCAGTACACCTAGGTGTAAGGTGCATAAGCGCCGTAACATTTTTAGTGCCACAAAAAGTTAGAAGTGGCACATTTTGCCCACAGAAAGAAACAGAAGTTTTTTCTGGACATACAATGTCAAGCACTTTATCGGCATTGACCTTTTTGTAGTATTGAAACAATAAAGTGGATGGGCTTGTTTTTAATCTTTATTTCACGTGGGGTGATCAGGAACTTGACTCAGACAAACAGTTCAGCTTTCTGCTGCCTGAATGTTTAGGCCTTAGGTGGCTTTTAGAGAAAGGATGCAATGTCATTGGTGAAGTACTCAGTCTTGGGATTAAGTCACAGACTCAACTGGCTTAATTTTTACATAATCGCTATTAATCATTCTTGATGCTATTTCTTGTGAATGTTTGCCATCATATCTCTCAACCAGCCAGTGTCACAAAAACATTCACAAAAAAAAAAAGCGGATACACAGACAGGAAGTAGCAGTTGCAGCTTTGCACTTAAAAGGCATGACATCCTCCCCTAACCTGTAGCGCGAGTCATAGCGTCCATTGAACCTGAAACAAAAATGTTATCTCCAAACATCTGCAAAGCACATAAATTGTAATTCGACTGCAACCTACACAGTCACTCTGACACATGTATGTATTCACCACAGTGACTCAGAGCTACCTTTGTCTGCCTGTGTTCCAGGCAGCTGCTGGGTGGCAGAGACAATGAGAGAAGTTGTACAACCGGTCTTACTGGGCCTCTCTGTTAAAAGAAGGGACATTGTTTGGTCCTGAAGAGCGGCTGAGGAGTGCTTTGGGTGAAGCAAGGGATTTAGCAAATGAGCGCCTCCCCACTCTCCTAAATCCACACATTTGATTATTCATGCCTGTCAGATTTCATGACATGTGCCTCATTTGGTTGAATCTGAAGGATTAGTATGCTAACGAACATTACTGTTTGGCTAACCTGTGTTTGGCTAACTGGATACATAGTCCACATAAGACTCTTTAAGATCAGTTCATTTTTATTTACTTCTCTAACATTCATAAAATGTGCCACATTGGCTTCCATATGTGGATAAAAAAAATGATAAATGTCAAGCCAACTGAATTCCTCTGAAGTACATTCCTAATGGTACATTCATTATCTTGCCCTAATCTGAGTTTGATTCAAAAGCAACCTTCCCTTAAGATCTCTGTGCTAGAGTCATGTGTGAGCTGCACTGTTCTGATTAGGGCATGTGAGCATACAGGGTGAGGAGACTGAAGAGAATTGAGCAAGAGGCCTGAGAACAAGAGGTCTGTTCAAGCCTACTGCTCTCTCCTGATGCATACCAGGCTTGGCTGGAATGTCATTAAGGCCTTGTTTTTAAGGAGCCATTGGACAGTTATACCTACTGCCTGCAGACAACATTAGCCAGTGAATTATGTATACACACAGTTACCACACCGCCTGTAAGGTTAACAGTGGCAGACATTTTGCGTAAGAGGGTATTCATTAAGCCTCCTGTGTAATGTTCTGGAATTTGGGTTAAGACAAAAGTTATGACAAAATTGCAGCTCAGTGTGCATGGCCTTCAAAACCACAGGTTAATATTTTGTGTCGAGGTAAAACTTGAGAACTTCCCGTGAGCCAAGGCATGTGGATGGGTAGGTTTAGAAAGAAGGTCAACACCTCTAATTACCTAATATAATCTCATTTCCAGCAGAAGGGCCGGACTCATTCTAAAGTCCATCAGAGCCAACGGATTGTAACCTACGTTTGCTTCCATTACAGGGACCGTGCAGAGCTGCTAGAGGAGGCTAAGAAGATGGAGGCAGCCAAGTTCCGCTACATCCTGCCCGTCTACGGGATCTGCGGGGACTTCCAGGGCCTGGTGATGGAGTACATGGAGACCGGCTCCCTGGAGACCCTGCTGGCTACTGAGCCCCTGCCTTGGGAGCTCCGCTTCCGCATCATTCACGAGACGGCGGTGGGCATGAACTTCCTGCACTGCATGCACCCGCCCCTCCTCCACCTGGACCTGAAGCCGGCCAACATCCTGCTAGATGCACACTACCACGTTAAGGTGAAGTGTTTCACGTGGAGCAGCGTCTTTCAATGGGTCCGACCTGAATTGAGTTGAAATCATGAAAGCGAAAGATAGATGTGGAGAGGCATTAGCTCATTGGTATATCAGACAGAATGATCATTGACTTAGTGCGTGTGTGTGTGCGTGCGTGTGAGTACACATGGAAGTGTGCATAGGTAGCACTGGATTGTGATGAGTCATGTTGTGAGGCAAATGTTAACATGTCCAAAATGGAAGCCAAAGCAGAGCGTGGCTGTATTTGCCAAATCATTTCAGACTTCAAGATCAAGCTCAAAGTCAGAGGATTGTTGTGTCACTGTGGTTAGAGGTATTCATGTGCTTGTGGGCCTTATTCTCCTCCTGACTCCTCACACCAAGCCGGATTCACTCTGGGCACTTGTTTACTACACCCTTAACAATAGTGGGTCTCAATCGTTTTGTCAGTGAGTCACAGTTTAGCAAGATATAAAATTCCAATGTATACCCAGCTATTGGTTGTTCTTAACAATGCCCTCCAATTTATGGATCGTGAAGAAATGTCTCATAAACAAAGAAAAAATACAAACTGGGATCTGAATTTTTCATGTGGCGGCAACAATATCTTCATATATTCCCACACTCCTACTCTACTATCATTTACCTCTGTATCCCAAACAGCAAACTGAAGAAGACTCTTATTAATGGAATTCTAATTAAATGTAAAAATGTCTGATTTTTATTGTTGAGACATTGATTTTCATGCCACAGCCCACCCTGTAGTATCTAAGGGATCTTCAGCCGTGGGCTGGTTTGTTACATCCATTTTTCATCCATTTTAAAAAATGACAGCCCTGCACATGCTCTGGGCAGAAAGGTGTCTCTTAGCCTCCATGCAACCTTTAAATAGCTAAACTGTACAGGAGAGCAATGGGTGGGAACCGTCATTTCTCTAGTTTAATACCTGAATGTAAACACCTCACCTGGGCCTGTCCTGACAGGATTTCTACAGATCATGTCAACTCTCTTTCTCTCCCTGCATGTGTCTATGTGCGTACATGCGAGAGTGTGGGTGTGCACTCTTCAACACAACTGTAGGGAGCCTCTCCTTTTCACAAGAGGAACGCATCTACAGGCTAGGACACGGCCGGGTTGCCCTCATCGTGTTGCAGAGTGCTTTTAATGAGGGCTTAGCTGCAGCTCATAGACCTGGGCAAAGTTATTCATTGTTGTCGCAGCACTTAGGAGAAAGGCAATATCCTATTATTGAGATTGTTATCTTATCTTCATATCCCAGATATCAGATTTTGGTCTGGCACGGTGGAATGGCCTGTCGCGGGCTGATGACATCAGTAGAGATGGTTTCTGCGGCACCATCGCCTACCTGCCTCCGGAGAGCATCATCGAGAAGGACAGGGTGTCTGACACCAAGCACGACGTCTACAGGTCAGCTTCTTCACCAGAGTGCGTGTAGCGGGCGTGCAGCGGGCGTGTTTGATTTTGGGAGAGGCGCTTACTGCCTGTCCGTCTGTCTTTATATACTCCGTTGTTTGCTTAGTCATATTTAAGTCACCACCATTATTGTGAAAGAGGTTGATGATGAAATGATGTATTGTTTCTTTAAAAAAGGATAGCAATTGAGTAACTCCTTAAATGACTGTATGATTGTACTTGATGTATGTCTGGTTCTGACGCCTTCCGCTTTTCATTTGTTCCAGCTTCTCCATCGTCATCTGGGGAATTCTCACACAGAAGAAGCCCTACCAAGGTGAGACATGCAGATAGACTAATGTACATACACACCTGCTGAGGAGACACCATGTCTTTCAATGTCTTTGGCCAATACAGTAGGTTTTGTCTTTGAAGACCTACTCTTAGACACATTAAATAGCAGATGACATTTAAATATAATTTACTGTTTTTGTAGTGTAGTGCAGATATAGGCTGTGTGTGTATGTGTTCTTGCATGCGGGTGTGTGTGTGTGTGTGTGTTTGCGCATGCACTCATGTGCATGTGTGTTTGCGCCTCTGTGTGATTGTAAGTATGTACAGGTGCCGTGTGTGTTTACCTAGTAAATTCCAGGGCAGGCAGGTGGATAGACCTAGACTGGCAAGTGAAGCGTTTTTTTTCCCAGGCCTATCAGGTGGCACTACAGTTAAAAGAGTTTGGTTCCTTTTGAAGAGCCATCTCTGGATCAGGGTAGCCTAGTTGGCAGTGCCACCACCTAGGCTGATCCAGACTTCTTTCAAAAGTGAGAGAAGGCCCTGTTACCATCCCTTCCCATCTTCCTCCTCGCCTTGTGAACGGTATTATGGCTACAATAGAAGCTGAAGTACCTGCGATTAAGGCCTCTGCCTGTTTGCTTTGAATCACTGACTTGGCTGATCCCACAGACTGATACAAAGAGGCCAGACCAAGGAAGTCTGAGAGCCGTTCCACCTCAGCTCCCGTGGGAAACAACAGCACATACACCCTTATCTGTAGACACAGGAAGATGGTGATAAACCTAGGCCTAATGGACTGTCAATATTGGTGCTGGAGCCTCCGAAGACCATAGTTTATGTTGTCATATAGTACCAGTCAAAAGTTTGGACACACCTACTCATTCAAGGGTTTTTCTTTATGTTTACTATTTTCTACATTGTAGAACAATACTGAAGACGTCAAAACTATGAAATAACACATATGGAATTATGTAGTACACAAAGAAGTGTTAAAAAAAAGTTTCATATTTTAGATTCTTCAAAGTAGCCACCCCTTTGCCTTGATGAGAGCTTTGCAGTCAGCGCAATATTGGTATTATCTAACCAGCTTCATGAGGGGTGGAATGGTTTTCAATTAACAGGTGTGCCTTGTCAAAAGTTAATTAGTGGAATTTCTTGCCTTCTTAATGCGTTTGAGTCATCAGTTGTGTTAGTTAGTGTTGGTATACAGTAAATAGCTCTATTTGACTACTGTAGTAATCCATATTATGGCAAGAACCGCTCAACTAAGTAAAGAGAAATGACAGTCCATCATTACTTTAAGACATGCAGGTCAGTCAATCCGGAAAATTTCACGAACTTTGAATGTACAAGTACCAGTCAAAAGTTTGGACACACTTTCTCATTCAAGTGAAGTTATTTGTACTTGGCTATGAAACATGTCCTCATAAGCAAAGGTATTCAAGTATATTAGTGGGTACCTCAAATCTGAAACAAAAAAACAATGTACAACAAAAACTGTGACATATTGTGTCAAATTCATATTAATGATATTATAATAATTATGTGTTTGAAAACTATGTCTTTCCCAGGAGAGAATAATATCCTCCAGATCATGGTGAAGGTGGTAAAAGGAGTGCGTCCAGATCTGGGGGCTGTGCCACGCTGTCGCCCCTCCACCTGTACAGGGTTCCTGAGCCTCATGCAGCGCTGCTGGGCCACCTCCCCTGATGCCAGACCCAGCTTCCAGGGTATGTAGAACCCTTTGTCTCATACATACACAATGTGCCTTTAGGCCTTCTTTCTGTCATGATAACATTCCTTCCATCAAGAAAAACAACTACATTTGGAAATATATTGTCTTTGTCAGAGATTCCCATTCCTTTACATAGACATTCTCAGGACAAATTCTGACCAGTCTTTAGTGCTGTGATCTTTTATAGATTCCGGGGATTTTTAGGACGTAAAACATCCATTCATTTCTAATGAGCAGTTACTGGTTTCCTGTCTTTTTGTGCTCCTGATCACATCCTCGCTATTACTAAAACCTGACCCAAATCGTTCTGCTCAACAGAGATCACAACGGAAGCTGAGGAGCTCTGCTCTAAGCCTCAAGAGGAGCCCAAGACTCCAACCCTAGAAGCAGAGCCCGCCCCCTGCAATGGACTCATCAATGACCAGGTAAAACATGGCAACATCATACTGCTGCTGCCGTTGACTCAAACTCATATGAGATTCAATTAGTAATAAGCATAAGCTCCTAAGGAAATTGACGCCCATGAATTAAAAAAAACATTTCTTAGATAACAAAGGTATGCTTGTATTGAATAGAAAGCATGTATACTTTTAATGTAAAAAAACAAAATGGGGGTAGGGGGGGATTGAGGTTACGAAAGTTGATATCCACTGTGATAGCCCCTTATTTTTCTAGTGTAACTGACTCTATCCTTGTTCCCTTACCTTACTTTAAGCAGAGTGTATGTGTTCTTCATGATGTCAACTATGCACCCAACAGTCTTTTTGGAGGCCCTGCTGCTTATCTCTAAGATGCCCTAGCCATGTTCTTGTTGTTATAAGGCATACGCTGTGTGAATGTTTGATCTTGACAAACAATTACATCAGAGGAGAAGAATGTAGACCAGTGGGATTTTTTGACCTGTGTACTTTGCTATGTCATTTCCTTGGTGTTTATTGTACGTGACTCAAAATGAGTAGACGTCTACCTGTAGGAAATGACAGGTGTTACAGAACAATCTGATTGTGGGGAAGGAAGATAAGATTTTTTTTAACTCCATACTATAGTCTAGTTTAATATAGGATTTGAGTTCATGAATGATTTATCACAATATCAACATTCAAAACTCTTTGTAAGCTGCTCTGGATAAGAGCATCATCTAAGTATCATAAATGTAATCATAGTTTAATGTATATCAAAGATCAGCTTGTCAAGGTATCCTTATCTAGCTTTGTGTTTAACAGGTCAATGACAACAGGCCAGTGAGGCCAAAGTCAGCCATGCTGCCAGAGAAAGACTACAGTCTGTCAGAGCTGCTGAGCCAGGTGGATTCTGGGATCTCCAGAAGCTTTGACCGTGTAAAGGAGGACAGCTGTCGCAGCAAAGAAAACACCTGCAAAAGGCTGTCTGGAATCTCCTCTGTAGATTCAGCCTTCTCCTCCCAAGACTCTATCTCTCTTTCCTTTGAGAAAGAAAACACATGTGGTAGGTTCCATTACCAGACCTACGACTGGAATGACCTTCAATATCAACATGAAATAAATGCAGTCAGCATACACAGCATTTATCAACATTGTGATGTTTACTGAATCTATCCTAAGAGGCTTTTTATTTGACTGTAAAAAGGAGAAAGTATGTCATCTAAATGTTATTTTATAGATGATGACTTGATGATTTCTTTTAAACTTGCCCTCTTGCTTCTTGTTGTCCAGATTCTTCTGAGGTCCAGAAGCGGAAGCTGTGTGAGGCCATCAGGACCAAGGACATTGCCAAGCTAATGAAGATCCTCCAGCCTCAGGACGTAGATCTTCCCTTAGATGGAGGAGGCAGCCTGCTCCACCACGCTGTCACCCTGGCCAACGAGGAGGCCGTCAAGTTCCTGCTCCTCAACAACGCCAACCCCAACCTGGCTAATGCCCGCGGCTCCACACCACTCCACCTGGCCACAGAGAAGCACCTGAAGCCCCTGGCTGAACTTCTGCTGGGTAGGCGCTGCACCAACGTCAACGCCAAGGACGAGGACCAGTACACGGCCTTGCACTGGGCCGCTCAGAACGGAGACGAGGCCATCACGCGTCTGCTGCTGGACCGAGGGGCTGCCATCAATGAAACAGATGGCCAGGGCCGCACGCCAGCCCATGTTGCCTGCCAGCATGGCCAGGAAAATGTAATTCGGGTGCTGTTGAGCCGTGGCGCGGATGTTCGAGTCAAAGGCAAGGACAATTGGACGGCGCTCCACCTGGCTTCATGGCAGGGGCATTTGGGCATTGTCAAGCTGCTTGTCAAGCAGGCCAGTGCGGCTGTGGACGGACAGACAACAGACGGGCGCACGCCACTGCACCTGGCATCCCAGAGGGGGCAGTACAGGGTGGCACGCATCCTGATAGAACTGGGCGCAGATGTTCACATAACGTCCGCAGGGTTAAACACCCCCCTGCATGTGGCGGCTGAAACGGGTCACACCAGCACCTCTCGTCTCTTGGTTAAACACCAGGCAGACATCCACGCCCAGAACAGCCAAGGTTACACTGCTCTCCACCTTGCGTCCCTTCGAGGCCACCTGCCCACAGTCAAGATGCTGATAGAAGAAGGGGCAGACCCATACAACGCCAACCAGGCCCTACGCACCCCGTGCCACCTGGCGGCAGAGAGCGGACACTGTGAAATCATGAAAGAGCTCCTCCATCACTGCCCAGATGGTGCCAGTCTATCAGACAAACAGGGCCTGAGTCCTTTACACCTGGCAGTGCAAGGTGGTTACACAGACGTCATTACTCTGCTGCTGCCACAGGGGGTCGAGCTACCAGCGGACTGCCAAGACTCCATTAATGAGAGTATAGTGCCACAGGTAGTTGAAAACCCGAAGCCATCGGAGGCCAAGCGACGCCAAAGGAAAGTTGTTATTCTTAAACTGACAGAGCGTGACAACAAAGCCTGTCCAGAATCTTCCAACTCGCAGTGTGCCTCAGCACCCTGCTAAGGACAACAAAGACATTGTTAACATTGTACAGTATTGTGTTGAATTTGAACTTACTTACTTCTATTCGATGCCCCATTGGTGACCTAGGGGAGCTACTCCAAACAAAAAAGGCCCAGCTGTTTAGCTTTTTGTAAATATTTTTATTGCGCTATCACAGCAGTTGGCAATCATTCATTGCCAAAAGGTGCGATTCTGTGGTGTTTTGAGCCATTCAAAAGCCTTTCTACACTATAGTGTTTAATAAGGGATGGAAAAGCTTTAATGTAAATATGTACACTGTAAATAGAAAGTATAAATAGAGCCCAGTATCCTCTGTTCTTGATTTTGGACTCCCATTTCCTTTTCCACTTTACTTGCACATGTATGGTAACCGAGTTGTATTCTTTTTCCATGAATTGTTTGGACCTAAATCTTTTTCTACAGCGTGCTGTTGGTGATATGCCCAAATGTTATTTCTAAACAATGGAACACAGTATTTGATCACCAGCGCGAGCCCTAGGTGAATGCTGTGGATCATCAGAGCCATGGAATTTGTCATGACCTTTGACCTTGCGTGTTTTTACCTGTTATACATCAGTGCTGTGTCATCCCTAAAATAAAATGGCTTGAAGAAACATTTTTTTAAACATTTAATTTTGTTTGAACTTGTTGCTTTTTTTTCACTTATGCAACCAGGAAATCAATCTCCAACTGTTTACCTTTTACAGGGCTAACTGGTTGAGATTATAGGAAGCAATTTTGACTTCTTGCAAAACGGAAACAGAATACAATAAAATATTCAGCTATTGGAATTTGTGTCTCTTGTCATACAACTACACGATACTAACAACAATTTTTGACAAAACATTTAGCAATGATGTTCCTGTGATAATACGCAGAATAACATCATGGGTGGAATTCCTCTTGGCTTATTACTGTATATAACTGGCTTGCAACTAATTTGTGTAAAATCTCAAATCAAAAAGAACCCAAGTTGATTAATTGTACTTCAGTACAAAAACATGGCCAATGGTTCATTTGTTAGACTTGGACCCAAAAACATGACCACAAAAAGCTTAATTTGGGTAGAACCTAGAATTGGCTAGAACCTTATAATCAAAACACAAATGTGTTTTTCTTCAAAGTAGGCTAATGTAACTTATACTTTGGAAATATAAACATAGATATTCAAAGGATATGACATGCAGAGGGAAAAATATTTTTGTTTCACCATTACTGAAAATATGAGACTATTCAATTATGGTTTTATTTCAATGCTAATTAATATAACTTTGTTGTGGGGGCAATCGTTTTACAAATATCACAGATGCAGACAAAGTGTGACGGCATCAAAATTCATTTGAAGCTTATGATTAACTGGCACATGCTGCCAGTCTTTGAATCCAGAGTCTGTTTGCGATGGTAGAAAAATGATCCAACCCATGATTTGGTTTTCTATGGATGGGCTCTGTTGTTAATATTTAATCTTAGATGTTAAAATAAATACAAAATGTACTTACTTATGTCAAATGCACCAGAAATAAGTCTATGGAGTAGGTTTTCCAAAATATTCTTACAGAGGGACCATGCCTCTACGCCCCCCCCGCTCTCTCTCTCTCTCTCTCTCTCTTTCTTGCCCCTGTCAATAAGAGAGTTTGTGCATGGCACAGCTGCACCTGCATGTGGTTAGGAATTATGAGGCTTGATGCCAGGCGGGATCAGCGTGTCTGCATCTGTAGCATAATCTTCAAAGTTATTATTACGTCTCTGCCCCAGACCCCACTGAGCATGCTCAGATTGGCACAGACCATGGGAACTGCCCTAAAGGGGGATCGCAGGCTGTAAGATGATGGGTGTGTGAGAAGGGGGGCCAGCGTTCTACCTGCAATTCCAGCCTGTTGGCTAATTCTTCAGACCACTTCGAGTTTTCATCACTCACTAAACTAACATGCCATCACTGACGCCTAAAGGGCTCGGTTTTTCGTAACCTGAGCCTTCGGTCCTCTGAACCAAGTGTTAGTGGTGCTTGTAATTGTTTTGTTTTTACAGCTCATGTTTGAATGACTGCTGAAATCTGTGTAATCAGAAGCCTTTGTGTTTGTGTGCAGAGTGCCCTATCTCACCTGTTGCCTAGTGATCCTTCACAGCACCAGTCATGTGGAAGATAATGTGCTGCCCTCAGCTCTCTCTTGTCAGGGCTTTTATAAGGCTTGATAGATTGGTAGGTTAGGCACATTTTATACAGGGGCTTATTGCACCAATCTCTGGACTAAAATATCTCTGGTCTAAAATTCTGTTTTAGGCCAGAGATATATTTAAAATATAACAAGCTGTTTAGTGACTTTCTCATCCAGTACTAACTCAAAATGCAATTTTGCAGTTTTACTCCAGAGTTTACAATGTGTAAACAAACATTTTACAAAATTAAACTGTTCTGTTGAAGGAGTTCTTAAAAAAAGAAGAGCTCTGTCAGACATTTTGGGAATAAAACACAGCTCCAGTATTACGTTAGGATATTACGTTATGGTAGTCTGGTATGGTTACGTGTGGTAGTCTTTTTGTTTGTGACTGGATTGAGCCATATTACATTTGAGAACAGTTCATATGTATTTGGAAAGACTGATCACTGCCATGACTCATTTTCTTTTCAAGTTTAGGCCTAATCACTTCTTTATATTTGAATGAAAGTTGCCCATTCCTAATTGTTCAGTCATGAAACAGAGTACTTTGAATACTTAGCAACACTTTTCATGAGTCATCATAAAATGACAATGAAACAGCCCCATAAACTGTTTACATTAGCCAATTTAATGACATTTTGGATTAGTAAATCTTTAGAACTTGAATTAGTGGTGTCTCTCCCTCTCTGAGATGACTACTGTCATTCCAAACATGCAGGTCACAGAAGCATCCCAGATGGTCCATCTGATGGACTAACTCTACAGCTGGTTGGTGCTACTGTGTTGGTCTGAACCGCTGCTGGGGCCTCTAGTAAGGCCTCAAGATCACAGTGGAAGATCCTCATAGCCTCCTCCAGAGTCACACACTCTGGGATGAAGTCATTCCCTATCATCTGGGGGCCTGGTGTGGGGACCTTGGTCAGAGAGACTGGGGTGCTAGGTGCTATAGTGGAGCCCAGATTCATGTAAGGGCCTCCAGTGTACTGATGAGCGGCTGGCCAGGTGCTTTCTCTAGCTTGAGGAATGAAGCTGTGGGTTTTCTGTGGTTCCAAAAAGAGGGTGGGACATATACTGCGAGACCCATGCTGTCCTGGGAAATGGCACCCACTAGTCCAGGGCAGCCAGTTCTGGAAGGCCATGCTGTGTCCCTCAGGCCACTGTACAGTCTGCTGCTCGGATTACAGTGGCTGGTGGAGTAACCATTGAGGGGAACTGTTGGACATGAACTGAGTGACACACATTCCCTGAAAGGCAGGTTGGGACAGGAGGTGGCAATGAGTCACACTTGAATGACTGTAATAAAAAAGGCTCCATGGGGCACAGACTCTTGAGGCTGTTGCCTCATGTAAGGACCCTGAGTACCATTAGTGTCCAGTGCAGCCGAAGAGGTCCTTTGTCTCATGTCACAAACTGAATAGAGATCATTTTGATTATTATATAGGTAACAAATTATGCATTGCAACAAACAAGCCCAAACGTTGCATATTCTGTTTAATCTAAAAGGTAGAATTTAATAGCCTGCTCTATGAAATGTAATGCCAGTGTATGCTAACCTGGGGAGATGTCTCCAGGTAATATGATGTAGGTTGAGAGACTGTTCAGCCACACTGGAACTTGAACGTCTCTGTTGTCCATTCTGAGCCCATTAACTCTAGGCTTTCTTATTTTTGTTTGATGGATTAAGGTGAGACATGACAGTTGCCTTGAGGATGAGATACAATGCCATATTTTGCAGCAATTCAAATTCAAAGTTATTCTATTTCTGTGGCAACCATATTCTATCCATGCCCACAGAATCCTATGAAGATAGAACGCTTGTCCTTTTATGGGATGGGATGGAACAACCAATGGAATGTTGAACCTCTTGGTAAACTCAAGCACCTTAAATATGGAAACACAAGTAGCCAAACGAAGTAACCTGATTATGGTAATTGTGTGGTAAATGTAAGTATGTGTGTGCCAACATGCTTTATAAAGTACGTATCACTCTTTTGACAGGATAACATATAATATGCTCCTAAGGCAATTCTGAAGTTATTATGAGTACAATGAAAAAAGACAGATTTTTTTCTCTTTTTAGTTTTCGTTATTTAATCTGGGAGCCTGGTCCTTCTCTGGCAAGATTAATGACTGTCTCTGGCTGAAGTGAAGAAAACCTTGGCAGACAAATCGTCTGGCTGTCTGTGTGCTTACGATAGGGACTTTTCAGTGTGACTAGTCACTCCTCGCTGCTCTGACTGACCAACCTCAAAGCCCTCATTCATTACAGGTGTAAATAAACTGAAGAAGTCTTTGTGTTCACCGCCTCTGATGGTCACGTGTCGGCCAGTGATCGATACAGACAGATTTCTTGAGAAACTTCTGGTATTTCATTAGCGGATTATTTGAAGTAGCGGTAGCATAACAGTAACAACAGCTGTTCTACGCCCTCTGACTGGTTGCGGGGAGAACAGAGATCGTATAATCACAGAAAGCTCCGGGCTGTTTTTCTCCTGTCTTTTTTTCTCTCTCCTTATTTTAACCTCACAGAACTTGTCGAACAAGATCTAAATCCTCGCCTCTGAAGACATGAGGCAGGCTGCGACCTGTGGATATAGCCTCGGGGTTCAGATGTGGATTCAGGCGGTGATGAATTCGTAGGATTTATGGCAGGCTGCGTAGAGGCTTAATATACCACGTTTTAACTCATGGAAAGTTACTAATTGGTAGACTTGAGAGAGGGGGCAGGGTTTGGGGGGTTTGGTTTGTTCATTTGGTAGGCATTCATGAGATATGAGACAAAGTCCATTACGTTGGAAAGCGTAGGCTATTTGTATGCCTTTTTTATATAAACGGTTACATTTCTGCTCATAATAATAGACAACAGATCATCTGTCCAGTTTATCTGTCAAAAATCATAGCAACTGCTGTACAATTACAGTTGGCATAAATGATGATCAATCAACAAAAGATTTTATTTGGATTATTTCTGTATTAGGAAAGTGTGAGAGGGGTTAGGCTACTGTAAAACAAAAATGTTATGGTGTGAATAATAATGAACCACAAACACGTCCATGTCCCCGTTAAAGTAACATGAGTGCTATCACTGTGTCAAACAAGTTGGTCTCCTATTTGTTAATGGAGCAGCTCTGGGATTTGTCAGGATTTGTCTTCGGATGATATCATGAACAGAATCGTGGCAGCCTTTCCAGCTTTAGGACAGACTTGACTACATGACGAATCAACATGGATCTGCCCAAGAACACGGGAATACCACGTGATATATGTTTTACAATGGATATTCCTCTTAATGTTGTCTTCACTACACTTGCTGGAACTGCACCTCACAAAGGACTCAAAAGGAAATTAACAAAGGAAATTTAAAAATCCAAATGTCTTATTGGTCCTTTTTTACGAAATCCTACACAGAAAGAAAAGCGCAGTATAAGGAGAAAAGTGTTTTACTGTAGTTTGACCAGAAGATGGCGCTACGAGCCCATTCTTTGAAAAATGTTTGAGAAAACATGCATAGTTAACAATCTAGCACAACTGAATTAATAACAAAACGTTTTCAAGCTACAAGGGTTTGTTTTTATGGAACTGGATAATTATGAAGGCACCGATGTTGATATTCAGAGGAAACACGTGTGATGTATAAGTGAATAATTTAGCATCTTTTTAAGAACTTTCATTGACTGACACGTTATAATTGCCTACATTACTGCTGCTAATGTAGTAAACAGCACTCAAAAGAGATTTCTATAAGGACAATGGCAACCTTGGCCAGTGGCAGCGCAGTGCATAATATAATGTCTGTAAGGTATTAGAGCACTAACAAATAATCACTACGTAAAGGTACTATATACTATATAGCAGCAAACAATGTGGTATGTAAAATAGTGGAGTAATGGCGTCCTCCCTCTGTGTGTGTTGTAATCCGAGTTTCTCTGTTCTTTGTTTTGGTAGCCGGCCCGGCCGGGCGCGTGCATGTTAGTGCATTAGTGTTAGTGTGGCCGACACGCGGCACGCGCCCGTTTGTTTTGGTCTGAGAAGCTGGTGCTCTAATGACATCTAGTGGCTGAATACCGTATATAGTCCGGGAGATAATAAAGTCTCGGTGCAGTCCATTATACGAAAGCACTTTTCAAATCAAATGTATAGCTTAATTACCCTATTATTATTATTATTATTAGTAGTAGTAGTAGTAGTAGTAGTAATACTTGTAGTATAGTATGTAGTAGGCCTAACACTGCTGCAAGCAAGTAGTAATCATAGTAGTGTAGAACTTGTATTTATGTTTTTATATTTTAAAACTCAAAAGCTTAAACCAGTAAACAAAGAAGTGTCATAGGAGCATGGAGCACCCATTATTGTCAGTGAAGCGCCGTTTGCAGCCTTTTTGCAGGTTTCAGCGTGTTAAGTTTAACATTTTTACAATCTTTTTAATTTCAAGTAATATCTTAAGGCGTCAAAAAAATCAAACAAAGTTACGGGATGATTTCTGAGAAAAGTAGCGCACCAAGAAAACAATTTTAAAGCCCCTGTATGACCCTCGGTCAAAATTAAACACTTGCCATATGATTCCTTTGAATTAGATAGATAAGAAATAGCCCCATTCACTTCAAGACATTTTCACTTTAATAAGGACCTGTATAGAAAACCCACCTACGCCAAATATTGTAGACATTGCAGCAGTCCTGGTCCTAAAACTAAGTCGTATACCCCTTTAAGAATCGTGATTAAGCATAGACGTGATTCTGAATAGTGATAATTGTGTTAGTCCCCCCCCATTTTTTAACAATTTCAAACAAATCAAAATGGCGTTTCAAACAATTGTTCGTAAAGTATGAATCCCTCTGTGTTATTGTGTTATTGTCTTATTATGCCTGCTGGAATTCCCCACGTGTGGCTTCATGTGAAGTAAGATGAACCTCTTGAGGATATCTGACTATTCCCTTTTGTTGAAGGTTTGCGGCCTACTTTTAACCAAACTCACTTATAATCCTTTTATACTAAATGGGTTGATTAAAAATTACACAATTACTTATTTTGTGATGTATTTCTCATTTTGGAAATGTTTTGATGACGTTGAAAGGACGTACCATTTTAAGGCCTTGTGGATCTGATTGTGGCCATTGTTTTGGGAAACGGTTAATATCATCAAAAGTATACAATATTACGAAATAACATATTTTGTTAAGATGTGGGATTTACACTCAGACGTCATTCTCTTTTTCTAGGGGGCAAAATATTCCGTATCTGCTCACCTGGTCTGCTCGTAAACCCTCCGACGCGGATCATGGTTTCGTCTGAAAATGGGGGATGTTCCTCTTCTGCTGTGTTCGCCGTGACGTGAAGCGTCGCTGTTATTTGGATGCCAGCTGGAGCGAAGGACCGATGTGTCGGTAAAGGAACACGAAATCTGTCCGAAGATCAACAAGTTTTCAAGGTAACCGTGAGTTACGCTACATAAATACACCTGATTCTGGTGACACTCGATCTCGCTTGACTCTTATTGGAAAAACGCGAAGTAACGGTCACGACTCAGCCTTGCTAGCAGTCCGCTTGTTTAATGTTAGCCTCCAATGTAGTAAGAAACTCTGGCAAGCTAGCGGTAAAATGACCACACAATTACATAGTTATATTAACGGCTACATCACAAGGAGAAACGATGTGATGAAAACGAGGGGCAATATGGGTCTATATTTATATAAAAACGGAGTGAAAGTTCAAGTGCAAACCGAAGCCTGTGGAGTAACGTTAGGTTTCGGATTTCATCTGTGTGTTGTCGAGTTTCTATTGTGGTTCCTGAGATATTTGCAGGGATGCGGCCTCAGAATTACAGGTAGAGGAGCTTTGTTTGACATTAGTTAACATTTGCTCTTGTCTGCTGACAGTATTGACTGGTAATATGAGTGCGCTTGGATATTATGGCGGAATAATTCTAGCCACATTAAATCGTTCCATAATATGTCATTATTTTCCTATTTTAGGATTAGATACTAATTTGTTATTTACCCGTTGTTTTTTTTAACTCGTCCAGACAACTTGAAAGTTTGAAGTGAACCTCAGACCGAATGAGAAACCTGCTTGAAGGCCATGTACATGTTAACATAATACATTACAGTTATTTGAACTCACTGCTTGATTCCGATAGCAAAACCATACCAATTTACAATATGTTTTAATTTGTTGTGTTTATTGGATATTTTATACGCTATAGTTAAGTTACCTCCATTCCTTAGGACGAGTTCAGATTACCAAGTTAGTGCTGTGTTTGTTTTGGCTGTTTATGTAAACTCTGAACACAGATGGACACTGTTGAACTGGTTCTTTTCACATGTGAAATGAAACGTATTCCCTTTTTTAATATAATCCATACCATACTGAGAATATTTATTATATGTAAATGTTGGACAATACAGTCATCTATATGATAAATTTGAAGTTGTCTGACTGTATGTGTCTTTAATGCACACCCACACCCCAGGTCGAATTAGTCTGAAAATTTGCATGGCAGTGTGTTATGATCCAGGGAAGGTCATGGGCAGATCAAAACCCAGGCCACGACCCCCCATAAAATTACGATCTACACACACCCCAGGTCGGATTGGGCTGAAAATTTGAATGGCCGTGCGTTATGATCCGGGGAAGGCCACGGTCAGGACAAAATCCAGGCCACACCCCCATAAAATTACAAACTGCATGTCTGTGTGTGTGTCTTTAATGCACGCCCACACCCCAGGTTGGATTGGGCTGAAAACTTGCATGGTGGTGTGTTATGATCTGGGGATGATCATGGGCAGGCCACACCCTCAATAACATAATGATCCATGCATGTTAAATATTGCCACCGTTATCACTTCCGTTTTCACAAAAATG
>OMKK01091119.1:9078-21920 GCA_900302305.1 Polymixia japonica
GTTTTACTTTTAAAAGCCATTCAAACACAGTGAACTCCTCTGAATTTACTGCAGGGATGGAAAAACCAGGTTCAGAAAGTAGAAGTACTAACCAGGAATTAGTTGCAGCCATTCACTAAACCAGCTGATTGTAATTAACACAACTCTCCAGCTAGGTAGGGAAACTAATTATTGACATCAGCTGGTTTAGTGCATGAATGGAGCTAATTCCTGGTTAGTTAGCTACTTGCGGAACCTGGTTTTTCCACCTCTGTTGCATGGTAAATTTGTCACATCCCAGGCATAAAATCATATAACATCATCCTCATCACTAACCATCAATCATGCTAAATGTATTGTTGTGTTGGCTTTTTCAATGTTATTGCGACTGTGTTCATGCGTGATGTATTACAGTGTTGCCACTTCATGACTATCGGTCTGTGTTACCTGCATCACATTGTTGAACCTTTCTTCTTTCGTTCATCATTGCCAGAACACCATTTAATGTAAATGTTTATCCTGTTTTCTGCTTCAATCAACGTTGTGTATGTATGCATGCCTCTGTCTGTCTGTCTGTCTGTCTGTCTGCATAAGCTGTATTTTATACTTTACCTCCCTTGTTGACTCTTTCTCTCTGTCAATCTCAGAGTTCCGTTCTCCGTCTCATGGGGGCGGTCTAAACCGCTCTGCGTCTTTGAGCTGTACCGAGCGAGCACCAGAAAGTGGGTCTGTAGGTGGTAGCAACACTCAGATCCCAGGCACCCCCTTCCAGTACACGCCAGACTTCTGTGTACGTGCACTCACAGACCTGCAGTTTGTCAAGGTAACTTTCTTTTTACTAATATTAGGTCAATTTCAGAGAGCACCAGGTCCTTTAACTTGGAACTCTTTAAGGGTGAAATATGATATTCTGCCACCTAGCGGGTGTTCACCAGTTTAGACTCAAACTCGCACCCCGTTCAGTGGTTGCCAGTTCCTCTACCTAACAACCACCGTTTGGAGCTGCATTGAGTGAACTCGACATTGCAAGCTCAGCCATTTTCATTCAATGAATACACACTGAATGAACTGGCAACAACCAAACTGAGAGATGGTCGTGGGAAGACAAGGGAGTGTTGTTATGTTATCAGACAAAAACGCAACAGGTTGTGTCGTCACATTTTTTTAAATTAGAAATAAATAGGTAATCTTTTTTTGGTGAGGGGGCAATACTTTTAATCAGCATATTTATACGATCTCTGTGGATGTATTTATTCAATAATAAAAAAAGTACAAAAGTTACATATATGACCTTTAATGTACTCTGGCAGGAAACACTACTAATGTAATACCTCTGGCTATTATCACTCTGTCTCTTGTCCTGTCTCCTCTCTGAGTTTGTTCTGTGTCCTCCTCAGATCACTCGTGCCCAGTACCAGAATGGTCTCCTGGCATCCAGGCTTGACAGCACCCCCCAGTCTCCAGAGGGCAGTCATTCTCACCTTGACACATCTACCTCCTTGCCCCCCATCACGCCACCGGCAGCACGCACGCCGTTGCCCCTGGCCACCCCGCCGGCAAAACATCCCCCATCCCTGCCTCAACCTACGCCGCCCACCAAACACAACCCTCTACCCCAGACCACTTCCTCTTCCTCCAGCCCAAGGCCAAGTCAACCCCTGCCCCAACTGACACCACCTCCAAGCAACCACACTTCCCTATCCCAAACTCCTCCACCTCCCACAGGTACATGCGTCCCTCACCCCAATCCAACTTTCACCTCCTCTCTCCCCTCTAAGTCCCGGCCTTCCCCACCCTCTGCTCGTTCAGAGAACGGGCCAGGAGAGACCACCACTCTGCTCAATGAGCAGCAGAACTGTGTGGGCCCTCGCAGGCCAAGCCACACCCACACACATTCTCACCCCCACTCGCATGTGCACACCATCAGTCACGCACACACTGAGAGCACCATCTAACAACCCCTTTGGGGGGGTTTGTGAATATTACACTCTTCCATTGTTCCTAGTTATTATTTGCTCGATGTCTCCTGATTACCCAAATTCTAGATGTATGAGGGATGCTGAGGATCAGTACAACTTATGTATTTTATAAATAGATCCTCCCTTGTTCCTTCCTGCATGTCCCCTTTCCAACCTCAAAAAGTAAGAGTATAAAGTACTGAGAGACACAGGGAACACTGGTGAATCTGCCCAGAGATGTGAAAACGGTTGTGTATGTGGGTCTGTAGGTTGGGGAAATGATGGTTTGTCAATTTCATGCTGCTCTTAAGTAATCTCTGGGAGGAAATTGACCGAAAACTTCCATTTCCACCTCTATCTTGCACGTCTAATGTCTGTGACAACCGTTTAGCGTGACCTATGCTCTAACCCTCAACCCACCTAAACGTGTTATAGTTTAGAGAAGTATGTCCTGTTGATTGTATTTTGTTTGTCTGTATTTCCATTTCTTTTTCCAAAGATTGCAGCCTCCAATAACAATACTGTTATTGCGCAAGATTTTATTTTTAAGGAATATAAATTTTGGGAGATAGGCTTCCTCAAAGAGTGTATGTCTGATTTAGTGTATTCTTAAAGGGTAGTTTGGTTTTTTGGGAATTCGGCTGTTTTTTCTACTTAGCCAGAGTCAGACAAACTCGTGGCTGCTATTTTTATGTCTCTGGCAACTTAGCGCAATGGTTAGCTTAGCTCAAGAAGTCTATGGGATCAAATAGCAGTTCCTATATTTGCTAGTTGATCCCATAGAGTTCCAACAATTGAGATAAGCTAACCGTTAAGATAAAGTTAAACTTCAAACTTTACACAGACAAGTACATTTGACTCTGTAAAAATGGAAAAGAAAACTGTAAAAATCACCAAAATTCCAAAAAAAAAACGAACTATCCCTTTAAGAAATGACAATGATAACATTCATTAAGGCACAACCTTAACTGATCTGAACAAACTAACCTCAGTTCAATACTTGGTGTTCAGTTCATGTATAAGATGTCTTTATCTATTGCATGTGACAACATAGACTCCAGTCTGTGAATGAGATTTTTCTGATGAAGTTAACTACCTGTGAATTGACCAGATCTGATGTTTTAGTGGGCATTAATGAGATTTACAGGTTTCATGAAACATTTTAGATTACTATATTGTGCTGTACTTAATGACAAGTCTGAAACTGAAGTGAAAGTTGTAGGTATTAATATTGACTGAAAGGTGGGTGTCCTACTTGCCTACCACTTGATCACAGCAATATATTATTTAATTTAAAGAGCAATATATTAAGATTAATTTGTATATATTTAAGATTTATTTAATTTACTGTTTTGTATTCTAGATATTTTATTTTTTTGCTTTCTTTGGACTCTGGTTCTTGAGAACACTAAAGTACAAGTTCAAGGACAGGCTGCAAACTTCAGATGACACTAACTGCACAGAGACTTTTAACGTGACCAACTCCCCCTAACCCCTAACCCCTACGCAAACACACCCTCACTGTGAATAGAGCTTGGTATGTTACCAGCTCATTGTCCTTGCTTTATTATTTCAAATCATAGGCAGTAGACTAACCTAGATCTTGACTTACTGTGACAGTGGATTCATTGACATGAAATGATGGACTGCTATAGAATGATTCCATAATGGATTTCACAACTGGTTTTCCATTGGTTGATATCATGCTGGACTTTGTTATTTATTTAATTTGAGTTATGTCTAACCAGCCAGTTTCTGTAAAACTCACAGCCACAGATCGAGTTTGGTACTTGTTGCTTTCAATGGCAAGTATGTAGTATTGCGTATTACGGTTGTTGCTGAATAACTTTCTAGTTTTATGGCAACCAATGTTAGAATGTTAAGGCATTGTTAATGAGGGCATTGTTAGACATTATTTTCTTTTTTTCTTATTTCGAATGAGGTAGAATCTTGGCCCCAATAGTAAAAACCTGACCAAACTGTCTCTATAAAAGGTTTAGGCTGTGTGTCACAACGCAGTTTAAAATTTCACAATATTCCATGGTATGGTTACAGCAGAATTCAGAATTGTGTGTCTTCATGGCATGATGTCACAATGCAATTCAAAATGTTTATGTTTTTATGCCATGACTTGTAAGTTCTGGGCATGTTCACTGGTTATGACCTCACAAACAAAAAAATGGATTGATAATTCTAACCTGACGCTCTTCCGTACAATTTACCTAGTGTGTGTTTTCTGATTACATTCCATACCCGGGATGAATACATACATCACACTTGATACAATGTGAAATACATTTTATTGTATATATAAATGATACTGTACCTTGTCAACCTATGTGTAGAACAGACGATTGTCTGACACAATGAGAGTGTTTTCAAGAGTTCTGTTGTAGTTGTATGGACTAGAGAGAAAAACTACCCTGAAGAAACCTGCAGCTTCTCACTCCCCACTCTGGGTGAATGGGAGCTCAGATAATAAAGCTGCTAGCATGTAATATACCTATTTTTCCGATGTATGCAGTGAAACTGAAGTAATTTAACTGACTGTAAAGACAAAGTATTTTGTTGAAGAGAGTTACAGTGATTTATTTACTTTAAGAAGTTGCAACTTAAAAACATTTTATTTGTATAAGCTAGCACTGATTTGAAAAGACTTTAAACTAGTGAGTTACATAGTATAAGTTAGAGGAAATGAGTATTTAACGTGATATAAAGTGTTTCTCCTCCACAGGACTATGTCCTGGATGAGAAGATCAGCACTCTTAAAAGACCATAGAGTTTAGATTTTGTAGACAAAGACAGGATATTTCAGCTAACTGATCTGAAAGGAAATATCTGGTCTTTAAATACAAACGTCTATAGTCAGCACAGCCTTATCTTCTGTTTGGAGAACTACTAGACCTGCCTGCTGGTTCATATAGGTCACATGTAGCAATTGGTCTTATATTGGTTTCCAGTTAAGCCACTGGTTGGCTGTGTGACTCCCAGTCTGTACTGGGATGTGTGAAAACAATTGTTCGATTTAGTAATGTTCTATTTATTGTAAACAATGTTGTATTTATTGTTATTTTTGTTATAGGCTTGCACCTCAAGGTGTAGTTCTGTGTAACGGGCTTCCAACAAGACGCATCTTTCAATGGGCTGCTGTTGCCCAGAAAGATGTGTTCGGTTCCCTAATTACTATTTCTGTTCTGTTACTGTAAATACTCTGTACATGGAGAGATGGGCGTTTGTGTGACGGTGAGAGAAATGTTGAAAATATCCTACATCTATTTGTAGCAAAAGATAAGATGTTGAGACTTGTTCCTTAATTTCTTTTGTTTCTGTTGTTTTGCTAGGAAGGCATTGCATAGCAATAAACATTGCACAGACTTGACCTCAGACAATAATTTACTCCTTCGCTCTTCTGTAGCATCTTTTTTACCATGTTATCTTCTTAGAGTGATAATCAAAACTGTTGTCTTTCCTCATTCAAAGCCCTGTGTGCCCTATCTTGACCACCCCCCCTATCTACACTAGCATTCTGGCCTTCAGAGGCCTGCGACTCCCTGTTGGGTAGAACCGCTCTCCTTTCCCATCCTGCCCTTCTTTCTTACTACTGCCGTCCTGTTCATCCCGGTCTTCCTTATCTTCTGTCCTGCTCTTGTCTTTGAGCCTCCCACTCTTCCCTCCCAGGTTTCACTCCCTTCTCTCTCTCCTCTCCTTTCCTGCCCTCCCATTTTCCCTATGCCCTTATCTCCCCCTCCTCTGCTGCCACTCAAAAATATTGAAATTCCTCTGGCATTAACTGCTTGTCCAATCTACTAAGCTCTTTTTATTGTTCAGACCCTTTTATCATGGGACTCTAGCATGGGAGCAGGACTTATCAGCAGGTCCTGTAGTGTTGTTTTTAGCTCTACGTCAGTGTGATGATTAGACCTGGGGGAAGGTTAAAGATTTCTGAACCTCGGCTCTCAGGCCACAGAGTTTTCCGCTGTGTGTAATTCACAACTTGGGTTTGTTTGAGTTTGGCTTTTGTGCGTGTGAAGTTGTGGAGCAATGGTGAACAGGCCAAAGTGAGGGGAGTGAGGCCCCAGACTGGAAGAGTAGTGCCCACACGCTGTGTTTTCTCATCTATTATTAGTTCCTTTTCTCTTTCATTTGGGTTCCTGACCACTTTGCACAGAGAATGATAGCCAGGGACTGATAGCCAGGGGCTCATACTCATCACATTTTCCAGGATTGGACTGCAAGATTTATATTTTATTCGGTCCCCTCATTCATAAGGACCTGAAATGCAAAAGTGATTATAGATACGCATTCCAACATAGATAATCTTGATTAAAGGTCTTGTGGTCTAGCCTTCATACACTCAAACTACTTGACTCCTCCATGAAAGACTGATACCGTAAGGTACCAAAAGTAAAGTCATAAGGTTTTTTTTGGTCAGTTCAGTTCCTTAACTTGCTGAGTTTAGATTGGTTGTTCCAGTTTACTGGTTTGACATGATTCAATACTCAGCCATTGTTGTAACATGTTTGGTTTTGTTGTCACTTTCTCCTTTTCTTGGAATGGTTGACCAGCGATGGAGGAGTATTTCCAACATCGGATTGTTAAACTTAAGCAATGTGTACATACTATTTTATAATGACTGTTAGGCGTTTTGTCTATAAGGTTAATAAACCTGAGATATATTTCTCTACTGAAATGCTGTCTGTGTTATTTTGTCATTTTCTTCACTTTTCATTAAAGATGTGTTGCTCTACTTTATATTAAAAGTAAGACGTTTTGTCCATTAACATGGCTATAATGAAGTGTGAAGCTGTGTTTTCCTTTGGGTTACATGGTAACAGCAGGGCTTACTCATTGCCATTAACAGTCACATGGTGTGAGCAATAGTTCACAGGAAATGTGGATGATTTGTCCTTTGATTTTCAAAGGAACATGGTCATTATTGTTTTAACGTTGCCCGGCGTCTAGTAGTGATGACTGTAGATTAAAACTGTCTGAAAGAGAAGCCAGAATAGAGTAAATAACTCTTAAGTTAAATTGCCATTGTAAGACATTGACTGTAAGATCCAATGTGATGAATGACTTGTTTTCAAGAACCCAAACAAAGATAGGCGTGGCGTCACTTCTTGTTTTCTTCCTTTTCATTGGCTATGAACACACATGGATTCCAATTCGTCACATTTTTAGAAGGGGCGTTACAGTCGAAGGGCAAACGGCTACGATTGCGACCTAAAATGTGAAACCGCTTCAGTTTATTAGATCTGGAATGGTTAAGATAAAAAAACAGTTTGTGTCTGTGCTCTGTTTGGCTCGCTCAGTCTTAGTGGGCGGGTCAATGCAACAGAGGTAGAGTGTCACATGATTCACGCAGAGCCAGGCTGACCAAATCCAATATGGTGGCCAGCTTGGCAGGTCTACGATTCTTGTTGATGATATTGTTGTTCTGCGGGATCAGGTACGGCGCCTGCAGCCAGCAAGCCCCGCTGGTTCTGGGGCTGCGACTGGAAGACCCTGAGGGTCAGGTGTGCATGAAGGAGCGAATAATATCAGCACCGCAAGGAGCCAGTTTCAAGCTCCGCTTGTTTGGGTCTGATCTGCTGAATGGAAGCTGGCCGTGGGTGGCGTTTGCCGGGGCAGTCGCAGGGGAGGCCGGGGCAGTGGGAGACGCCGCTGACCCATGTGGGCAACGGACTCGCCGCGAAGCGTCCGTCTTCAAGGTGACGGGAGTGTTTACTGCAGACGAGGAAAACAGTGGGCTGATAACGGTGCAGGCACGTAAGAAGAGCATCTCCTCAACCGAGGGAGTAGGAGCAGCGGGGGACCCGATCTATCACCACCTGTGTGTACTGAGTGGAGGAAATTGGGCATCTGTCGGACCGGACAGACTGCGTATAAACACCGACAATTCTTCACCAGACTACATCCCGCCTTGGGGTCTGGCTGTATTGGTAGTGGTGCTGATCCTGGTTTGCGGGGTGCTGAGGATGGTGAACCTGAGCCTGTTGTGGCTGGATCCTCTTGAGCTTTATGTCCTTCATAGCTGTGGTTCGGAGGAGGAGAAACGGGCTGCCAAGCGCTTGGAGCCCATTAGAAGAAGAGGAAACTTTTTGGTAAGATTCCAAAATTACAACGTCTCTGTCATAATGAAGGAAGTTAAGTTGTAAACTTAAGGAAGTCGTGGGACAACAGGCAAACAAGTTTTGAATGTAAATGAGAAATATGCATGTTCTGTTTTCCTAATGCCAAAGTAATAATCAAGTTATGTTCAATCGTCTCTACATCCTAGGTGTGTTCTCTGCTGTTCTTATATTCCGTCGGCCACTCGGCCTTGGGTGTGCTGTTGTACCGGGCACTAGGTTCCATCACCCCTGCAGTGTTCACCAGTGGTTTCCTCATCTTCGTCTTGGCTGAGATGATACCACACATAGTGTGTTCTGGTTATGGGTTCCAGATCGCGCCAGGTCTGACCTGGCTGGCCCAGGTATGTATGGTACTAACCTGCCCGCTGTCTTGTCCTCTGGGGCTGATCTTGGACCTGGCGCTAAGAAGGGACATCAGCACTTGCGGAGTGAGAGAGAGGGCGATGGAGATGATCCGCACCAGCGTCAATGACCCCTACAGGTAACACATACAGTCCCACTATTACCTGGCTTTGTGGTTAGATGGAAAATAATCATATTTCAAAGCATCTTATTATCATTACTATGTCTTGTTTTACTGTCTTTTTTACTCACAAAAAAATATTTTTTGCGACATGAGTCTCTGGAAATTCTCAATTCTCTGAAAGTGTGCAGACTCTGTTTCCCTCTGTTGTTTGGTTCTGCAGTGAATTTGTGAAGGAGGAGTTCAGCCGCGGGGCTCTGCGCAGTAAGACGGTGGAGGACATCTTGACTCCTCTGAAGGACTGCTTCATGTTACCCAGCACAGCTATCCTAGACTTCTCCACCATGTCTGAGATCATGCAGAGTGGATACACACGTGTACCCATCTATGAAGAAGAGAGGTGGGCCCAGCCAAATGACATGTTTGTGTTGTTTAAACATGTGCACTATATATCAGAATCATATTCATCATAACCCCGATCACTTTGCTTGCCAAGTACAATAAATGTACAGTAACTAACAATAACTAACAGCATAGTACAAGAACTACACATACAACGCATTAGACCGGTGGATGTGATACATATACACACACACACACAGTATATGTGCATTCAGCATATGTCTGTTTTCCCAGGTCCAACATTGTGGAAATCCTTTATGTCAAAGATTTGGCCCTGGTGGACCCAGATGACTGCACTCCCATGACAACTATCACCAAGTTCTACAATCATCCACTGCACTTTGTTTTCAATGACACTAAACTGGATGCCATGTTGGAGGAGTTCAAGAAAGGTGTGTGTGTTTTTGCACCGTATTGGTTTTATTAGGCATTTGAGTACGTTCCACATGCCCAATAGGCAACGATACAGGTCCCAGTGGTTCTGATTATTAGGGGTTTACTTTGACTGAAGCAAAAGTACCTGCAAAATGGGTGTTGTCCTGGGGTACATAGAACGGTCATTTCCCAGGAAGTGGAGAAAAAAATAAACTAAAATCTATCATCCCTTTATTTACCAAAAACCTTTCCATTATAGCAACCAATGTAGGTTTCATCCAATGACGGCAATGATCATTATAGAGATCATCCTGACATAAAAATGACATTCAAAGGAACATAGATACTGTGATTATGCTCCAACTTGCAAATCATAAGAAGATATTTTTTGTATCATTTTTCAGACCAATCGCTTCCATGTAATACAATGTAAAGTTTGCGAGGCAGCTTACATGTAACCCCTGATCATTCTCCTCTCAGGCAACTCCCATCTGGCCATCGTCCAGAAGGTCAACAACGAGGGGGAGGGAGATCCCTTCTATGAGGTGCTGGGATTGGTCACCTTAGAGGACGTCATTGAGGAGATCATCAAATCAGAGATCCTGGATGAATCTGATGGCTACTGTAAGTTTTTATGACAATGATTGACTGTGGGTGGAAACATGGTTATTGTTTTAGTATTTCAGATTAGCTATGTTTCCATCCAGTTGATTGTTATTGATTGTTATTGTTGTTCTTCCTTTCTATGTCATTATTTATTCAACAAATGCGTTTCCATCACTATTTATCGCATAATATCTTTATAATTAACAAAAAACTAGCGAGCATAAAAACTTGTTTTGGAATATTGAGGACATTTTATCGAACCTTGCTGTTTCCATTCAGCATTTATAATTTGATGCTTCGTAGTTCACCTAAAAATGGTTGTATGGAAACGCCACTATTGTAATTACATCTTGTGCAATTGCTAAATATATTAGCCCGCAGTGTTCTCTTATCTTTTCACCTTGTTCCCTTACTGTAGTGGACATGAAAGTAAAGCGTCCGCTAGCTCCCCTGGAGATTCCCCTGGAGCCTCGTAGTGTCCATGAGGAGTTCTCTCTTTTCAAACTCCCTGAAGGAGAACCCAAGATCCGCACGTCACCTCAACTTCTACTGGCCACACACCGCTTCCTGTCCAGAGGTGTGTGTGTGTACGTTTGTGTGTGTGTGTGTGTGTGCGTGTGATTGTCCATCTATCCCACATTGAGGTAATTAGTGACCGTTTAACATAGTGCCTATAATGATTACATCACTGTTACATATTTCAGTTGAGCTAGGGGTTAAGGCTCAATATTTTGTTACTGATGTCAGTCAGTCTGTTAGGTAGCATGTGTGTTTTATCCCAGTAGCAACCAATTTCTGTCCTTTTCAGTGTCTTATCCAGGCTACTGTATCATCCTCTGCCCATCCTCTCCCTGCTGAACCAAGTAGCACACCTAGGTAGCTGAAAGAGTAGCATCTACAAATGTCTTTTAAATGTAATTCATTGCACATATGAGGAGATGCAGTGAGAACTAGTTGCAGTCTCTGGTAGTGTGAAGCTATTAGAGGTCATCAGGCTGTGTACCTCAAGACATATTTAACCCTGTGCAGCAAATCACTGTCTAAGCCCTCTACATTTCACCTTAGACAGTAGCCCTAGACAGTAACTGTATCTGTTCCTGACCCTTGACTCTTGGCCCCTGTAGAAGTGGAGCACTTCAGTCCTGGGCGCGTGTCAGAGAAGGTCCTATTCCACCTCCTTCGTCACCCCAGTGTAAACCAGGAAGTGCATTTTGACCCCACCAATCGGCTGAGTCCAGACCACTATCTTTACACACGCAATCACCCCGTGGACTATTTTATTCTGCTGCTGCAGGTATGTATGTGTTTTAAAAAGTTAATTTTGACTATGAATGGCATACAATTCAAAGGCAACAGATCATCACTTTCTCTATTTAACATTTTATGAGCTTAAGAAAAAAGAAACAAGAATCTGCGAAAGACAGTGCATGTTGGGTGTGTCCCCTCAGGGCCGTGTTGAGGTGGAAATCGGTAAAGAGGGCCTGAAGTTTGAGAATGGTGCGTTTACTTATTATGGCGTATCTGCTCTTACAGCACCATCTTCAGGTAAGATGCAGAATTTCAGTAAGTCTAACGCTTCATAAGGTTACCTGTCTTTTGCCTGTTATTGTGGATAACATTTTGATGATTCATGCAACAAATAAATGAAGCGTACAACCAAGGTCTGTAGCAAATTATGTGTAATTATTGATTCAATATATTATATAACTAACTATAGTGTTTATATCTGAGGTTGTATAGAGAGTACAAAAGAATGAGCTAATACAATAGTTTATAAAACTAAGGCATAATCATGGCAGAAATGTGCATGATAGCAATTAATGAGGCGTGTGTGTGTGTGTGTATATATGTGTGTGTGCGTGTGTGTGTGTGTGTGTGTGTGTATATATGTGTGTGTGTGTGATAACAGTGCACCAATCTCCAGTGTCAACCCAGCGTCACTCTCCCAGAGATCCATTTGAGTTGGGAGAAGCTACAAGCCCGTCCAGCTATTGTCCTGACTATACCGTCCGCGCGCTCACTGACCTGCAGCTCATACGGGTAGGTTTGCCTGTCTGCGTGTGTCGCTTCTTCATTAGCTGTCTCATGTTTTTGTAACCAGATGTGAACTCTGGCATGCGCGTGTGTGCGCGTGTGTGCGCGTGTGTGCGCGTGTGTGTGCGTGTGTGCGTGCGTGCGTGCGTGCGTGCGCGCGTGCGTGCGTGTGTGTGTGTGTGTGTGCACGTGTAGGTGACACGTCTGCAGTATCTGAATGCTCTGATGGCGTCGCGCGTGGCACAGAGTCCAGACCCTCCCGAGATTAAGATCCTGCCCAACAGCCAGACCAAGCTACTCAATGACCGAAACACCACACAAGGTATCTTCTTTCTTTTCTCAAAACGATCTGTCCCCTCCTGCAGTCGGTCTACCGCGTTGTCTGTTTGATCTCCACCATGGACGTCTACCTTGACGTGTAGTCTTAACAGAACTCTTTTGAATATGCGTTATAAAAGCCTTTCTGGTATTACACGCCTGCCTCATCAGACACATCTGAGATCAAAGAGATGGGTTTCTTTTCTTTCATCTCTAGCTAATAATAGCTATTGCTGTCCATATGTTTTTTAGAATATAGATGACCTTTTACCTGTTTACTCTTCAACTGAACTAAGATTGTTCTCTTTCTCTTTTTTTCTCTTTCTGCTTGCCTCCATGTCCACGCTCCTCTCTTCCTCTGGCCATTCCAGAGTTCCCTGTAAACTTTTCTTTCTTTGATACCATTGAAAACTACTGTTAGTATTTATTTTTTTTGCATGAGGTAAATAAAATGTAGTCTGTCTGGCATGACGACAGACACCTACATACAGTACACACACACACACACACACACACACACACACACACACACACACACACACACACACTCTCTCTCTCTCTCTCTCTCTCTCC
>OMKK01091121.1:0-15286 GCA_900302305.1 Polymixia japonica
CGGTGGCGGCGATCTATACGCCGCGCTTCCTCGCCCGTCGCTCTTTCGCACCCCGTCTCTCTGTCCCCGTCTCACACGCACGCGCGCGCGTTTTGCGTCGCGCGGTTACCCGTCATCGCCTTTCCGTCTTAATTGGGCCCGTCGCGCACGAGGTTTGTTCGTGACACGTGCGCCCGCTAACGCAAACACACCCACGGGTCTGAGGCAGACGAGGGCGGCGCGTTTCTGTATTCATCTCTATTTTTGTCCTGTCGTACCAGCTAACCCCCCACACACACACACACACACATGCGCGCACACACACCAGCACACCGGTGCACTGTCCGGCCATAAGGAGGTATAATGTTACCGAGGCACTGCCAGATGCTGCTGGTAACCCCACTGCTACCAGTAAATAGGTTAGCTGGTTAAGTGCGGTCAACTGGATTCGTCATCTGACCACCAGCTAACTGGGCTAATGCTAATGATGCTAACATTCGCTAGCTGCTCAGCTGTCAGTTTAGGAGCTGATGGATTAGCTTTGCTAGCCGAGCTAAAGTTAACCAGCGTTAAACACTACAGCCTGCTTCAACTCACCATAGGTTTAGCTTCTCGCCCATGTCGCGGACCATAGCAAAGTTCGGGGGGTGCCTCTGGTTGTTTCCGCAGAGAAACGCTGCAGTTTGATGGGTTTTCTTGCTAAATAACAATGGTTGTTTCACATTCCGAAAGCAGGCCCCTGTCGCTGAACTGCATTACAACGGGCTCTATATCGCGATAATGTCAGATTTCTCAGGACCGGGAAGTTGTCCGGATCGACGCCGTTAGTACTGCGCATGTCTGCATGGCGCGCCCTTCTGGGTAGAAATGGGCAATCTGATAATATTTGGCATAATTTAATTTTAAGCACTTTAAGCACTTCCATTATTTAACAACTTTTTCTTAAAAAATAGATAAATCTGAAAAAACGTGCATATTAAATATTTAGTCGTTCAAGTAAACAAGTAAATTCCAAGAACCTTGGAATGTATTCCCGAGTACCAGAGAAATTAGAGTATATTTGGTGCATAATATTTTGCATGCATGGATTATCATTGATAGACTGTTTTAATGTCAAGGAGAATTGGCTTCTGAGCATTGCTAAAATAATGCAGAGAAACATTTGCAATGCATCGTTAAGGCATTTGAGAAGCATTTGAACAATTTCAGATGCATCTTTTATTTATTAAATAAATTGTAATCTAAAATTTTAAAAAAAAACGTTAAAATGTTTCACATATCCTGAGCATGAAACAAAATTACCACACATGATGCATCACACATTATTCTAAGATAACATGGAAAGACAGAATACCAGCAAAAGTTATAAACCAAAAATGTATCAAACTAAACTGTGTTGATAGCATTGGGATACACTAACTGAGCAGGAATGAACTTAGACACTTGACTGGGCTTTTATCCACAAATAATCAAATCTGCATGAAAACAAATCAGACTACTATAACTGTTCCTGACAAGGACCCACCCAGATATGAGAGCATACACTGCTGCACCACAGACAAAGATATCTTCATGTCCTGACCACAGAGCACATACACAGAGCTCTGAAGTTCCTCAAGAGGAACTAGAGGCACCCTAACTCCACTGTCATAATGTAGACACCCAGGCTAAAACAACCATAGTACTTCTTCAAAGCAACCAGAGGAGCATCTCAGAGTACAAACTACAACTCTCACCAATGCACATGAAGAGTTAGTGATTAAAATAGATACAATGTCACAATGCACAGCCAAAGACTTTAAAATCCCTTAAAGTCATTGGTAAATTCTACATGCACTTTTTAAACTAAAGTAAACTAGATGTTACCAATGAACAATTGATAACTGTAGACATTATTATTCAGTTGTGATGCTGACCATGAGCTCATCTATCCATCTCATATTGGAACCAAGCCAAGTAGGACAGCCTCTCGGTCCAAGGTGAGGTCCATAAACCCCTTGCTATATGTATTGGTCCAACAATTTCCTTGTTCTCTCAGATAGCTTCCACACAGTACAACATCCCTCTGTGCTCTGTACGAACCAGAAATAAATGTAGTGCTAAATGTAGTCATATTACATGAATTTATATTACAATCCTTTCATCAACTTTAAAAATAACTATAAATATGGATTTAATAAAGTCATTTGGCACAATTTGGAACATTAACCTGAACATCTCCAGGCAGTGCTGTCCTGAATTGCAAAGGAATGACTTTGTGTTACTAAGATAGCAAATGGAAGACATGGCTGCGATGTCCTGCAACTATTTGTTTCAGTTCTTAAATCAAATTAGTCCATAGTTAGACCTCGGAGCAAAACAATATAAGACAAAAATATAAATTAGTGATTTTTCATTTGATGGATTTTTGCTGTTAGCAAAAGTATTGATAACTATAGTATACTAAGATATAGTAGAAAAGCTTAAGTTTACGGACGAGGCATCCAGCTGTTCTCACTAGGGGGCAGTGGGAGATAATTCTGCACTTCCACTTATTATGTCGAGACAAAAGGAGGAAGGAACTTCATTTGCCTCTGCAGGCTTTTCAAGAGGAAAAGAGACTGTAGACCAAGAGTATCAGCATAGAACATAATGAGAGCAGCAGAGAGCACACATTGCCTAATCATTTCAATTTCTGGAGTAGAAACGGGTAAGTGATGCTTTACACTTGTCAAACCAGAGCTGATGGCCATGTAAATAACTGTTGACTGGTGCCACATATTTTAAATATAATACAGATAGACAGGAATGTAGGGTTGTAGGTCACCAACTGAGTGTAACGGTGTAGTCCCTGACCCAGATCTGAACTATGGATCATGGAAAAGTTCTTAGTAATTGATAAGTCAACTATTCCACCACGCTGTTGGCGCAGAGTCAAGTCTGGCTTGTCAGGGGACCTTAATATAGCCAGGGCCTGATAGCTGATAGCACTGACATTAGGCGTCTGTAATTACTTCAGACACAGAAATGAAACAGAGCTTTTTGCTCTGGGTCATTTTGAACCACATTATCAACCACATGGCCCAAATAATGGCTTGGTAAAAAAAAGTACAAAACATTGTATAGTTTCTGGATCATCTGAGTCATTTTTGTCTCTTTGTAACTAAGCAAGATGAAATGATTAAAAATGATTAAAAAATTACTTTAAATCTACAAAGGCTGCTCTCGTAGGAAGGCTGTTTTTGAGCCTAAGGGTTTTGATGTTGTGCTAAACCAGTTTGTAAGAGTCTCTTTCTACCCCGGTGACACCTGTTTCTGTGGTGGGGTTGCTTTTCCTCTGCAAACAAGACAGCTGAGCTCTTTGTAACCACAGCTGGGAACTCACAACATAGCTCTGAGGCTATTTCAGCATGGATGTTGTAGTTTTACTTGTAGTTATATTTGTAGTTCAAGAAGGGGGGCAACCAGTAAAAGATAAATTTACTTTTAAGTCAAGTTTATTTATAATAAAGTTGACTTAAAAGGTAAATCAAACAGAAAACATAATATATAATATACAATGTGTCATCTCAATATTTAGAAATAATTTGTGCTGTATATTTTCTGCAAAACAGAAACACTGCACTGCTCAATAGACTACTGACATCTATAGGAAGGTCACATGTGATGGCTGTGTGTGATGGTCCATTCAGCGCTCATTATTGGAAAAAACCCCAAAACAGCATAAAATGATCTCCATTTGGTGTACTTTGGAGGGCATGGCAAGTCACCTCAACAACAGCACCAGTTAACTCTTCCAGACTGGGCAGCTGCTGCAACAGAGGCAACTATCAGAGGTCATTGAAGTTCATCACCTGTGGGCCTGGTCATGGCCTAGTGTGGTTGGCACACACAGGCCTTCAGCACGACTAACCCAGAGTGAATGTTTTGACGACTCTACTGCTTTCAGATCAGCTTACAGACCAGCTCTGTTATCTGTCTCAACAGACCATCTGAGCTAAAGATTCCTTCGCTTTAATTGTTAAAGATAATGCAGGCATCGCACCTCCATGACATTACACATGCGGCTTGGTGATGCTTTTGTATACATTCATTGATTTGTTTTATCATGGGTGGCTCTAATAGGAAAAATGTATTTGGCAGATTTATATATGTGTGGGTGCAATCATGGTAAAACACATGTCAGAAAATCCATAATATTTATTGATAATTGATTAGTGTTGTGTCAGCCTGCCAGATTCCCTCACCTGAGATCTCTCCTGCTGAATCACTCCACTGGGAATTCAAGAGGGGTGTGAGTGCTTCACAAGGACTGTACCACACAGAGATATTCACAGGGGTGTTAAGGCTGAGGTGCAGCAGCTGAGGTGCCCAGTCTGACTCAGGCTGGCTGTTCCTACAGTGTTGATTGGTTGCCACAGCTGCGGGGCTATTTAAGGCACCTCCCTTGTTGTCCCTGACGGCCTGCAGGGTTCTGGACAGAAGGAGATAGCATAGAAGAGTTCAAAGAACTGTACCCCCCTCCCCCGACCACCAACTCAACCTTCATCTTGAGGAGGAAGTGAATAATTGAGATGGGGTAAAAAATAGACATTGATATTGACACATTTGCTACACAGAGAGTATCCCTTCACTTGCACCTTCATTTCTTGTACTTGTAATGGTAGTTTCAACTGTAACTTCATGAAGTTGTTTGCCTACACGCAGATATGTTTTCTTAAGCCACTGTGTCCAGTTTCTGCTATGTTCAAGGTTATCCATATTCCTGCGTCTCCACAAATTCCCCTCTGCAGTACACTTTTTTTCTCGTACAGTCACCGTCGATGCATGCCGGTTCGGCTCTCAGGTTTCAGTCCAAGCAATAGCTGGAGATTTGGTTTTCCTACCGGGGGTTTTCCCGAGGCCTCTCCCCCGTGTCCACCTCTCACCGGCCACTGTGAGGGAACGCTAAAATGATGTACAGTAACATTCCTTCTAAAAATTGAATGTCAGTTGAAAATGTGTCTCTCTTGTAGAGGTTGCATTATGTAAATGTTATAGCGTGCCAAACCAGGTATTCTAATAAATAATACAGAAATTACAAGTGCTATTATTAATCAGGCACTGCTTAAAAAAAACACAACGGCAGTCAACGCGGCTTCTTCTGTAAAATCATTTTGGGTTTTCTGTACTCGCTACTATGCCTGCAGATGATTGTATGAACAAGGCCTGTTTAAGGAAGTGGTCAGTGATCCAGCAGCTGTGCATGGAGCCATTACAAGAGACAAATGTGTCTAAATCAGGGCTTCTATTTACATCCATCACAACTAAGAGAACTGTGTCATCATCTATTAGTTTCAAGGAACACTCATGATGGTTAGGGCAGGGGAGCTGCACGCCGACTAATAGAGGCCATAGCCTTAAGTATGATCTCAAATTGACATATGGGAATCCATCTATTTTTTTACATAGCTTCTGTAGGACTTGGTGTGGTTCTAACAGCTGGCGTGTGGCTCTTGAGATGTTAATATGTGTCCTAACTGTAACTGCATTTCCCAGTGACAGCAACATCTAGGTTATTTCCACACAAGAAAAACAAAAGCCAATCTCATTTCCCACTTAAAGATAAGGCAAGCGTCCTGGCTTCAGCAGCCAACAGTCTTGATAGCATCCGTTTGTGAGTTACTAACACGACGCTTGCGGCCCGAATAAGTAGTTGCAGAAGTGTCCAATTTCTCTTTTGGTGACAGAAAATTCACCTACTCATATATTTGTAGGCGGCCCCTTGTAGATTTGGATTGGGCAAATTTAATCATAATTAATCAGAAGAAATAATTATCATAGCCACTGCACTGAAAACAAGAAGATATGAAACATGGCAAATAAATAACAATAAAAAAAACCGTCAAGCTCATGAGCAGCTTGAGGAAGTCTCCTTTTAGCTACAGCTGCACACCATATCCCTAAGTAGAGGAAACAACACTCATTTCAGTCATTTCAGTCTATAACGCATAAAGTGTGGACTAAACATTTGCAGTTGTGACTGCAACCGGATGACTAGAAATGTCTGAAGGACCAAGCGTGTGGGGCAACAGCTGAACCTGCCGCTGGCGCGCATGGAATGCGGTAGACGGCAAAAAGTAACGCTACTTTTATGGAAACTGCGCACAGATACGTAACGGCACAGTAGACTGCGTGTGGCGCAGCGAGCGGTGCGGACGCGTCTCCACGATATTCCTGGATTCTGGGTTGATCTGCTGGGCATGTATATGCTATAGTTTTAGGTCTATACACATAAAGGATTTTTATGAAAATAAAGAGGACGACATCACGCTTAAAAGGTAAACTCCCGAATTCTTATTTAGTAGCCAGACAGACCTTACAAAACCTTACAAAATGGGGGAAAAAAATATATTCTCATCACCTGTAGGGACAAGGTCAACGTTTAGTTTGAGGAAAAGTTTTCTTGATAGGCGGTCGTATTTTGAGAGTACCTTAGGCCTAATTGAATTAAAAAAAATAGTTTTTTATTCAAATTTGTGGCAGGAAATTCGGTTTTGTATATGGCTGCTTAAGGCAATTGTCATGTAGGTGTACACGTGTAGTTTAGACCTACTTTCTGATTTCATTGTGTGATTTTCCTTTGTGGTTTTTATCGCTGAGGATATTAGCGTAGAAAATTAACATGATTTGTTATTCTGAGCCAGAGGTTTAGACTTTGTGATACACACTGTCTTGATATATTGTGCCAGCTGAGTACATAATGACCATAAATAGAACTTTACTTGCCAGACCTACATTTTAAGATACTGTACAGCTATTGCAGGTATTGGGTCATACAATGTATCCTGATATAGGCTACCTAACCTTGTATTTCCCATCTGAGAACAGCATCCTCGTTAAATAGTACAGCATGTTATTAGAATTTAAATAATAAAATATATAATAATATATGATAATAATATATGATATATAATTTGACATTTATGTCCTATTTGCCTCTGCTGTGGGTTCTTGGAAGCAACTGCAAACATAGTACATCACAGTGTTTGTTTATCAGTTTTGCAACTCAATCAAATCAGAAGGAGAAAAATTTGGACTACAGGCCTACCTTCCTAACCAACCTTGTTATCAAAGACAGATATTAAATAGTTATGCATTTAACCTCAATACTTGACATCTCGGTTTAAGTAGGCTAATTAAATGAATATTGGCCTTGGTAGTAACAGCATAATATTCTTAACGGGTTGATATGTCATTCGCGTCGTCAAAGACTTACTGTTCATAACTATAGTTTAGTTGCAACCTCTCTCAGGCACTATTCCCTATTCTCAGGCAAGAAATTCACTTCTTGGTCAGCATCACCGTGAGTATCTATACAATCGAAGGAAAATACTCAACTACTGTATCTTAACCTGAGGTCCACTTTTGGACCCTGGCATGAGGCCGTTGGCAAGCTGAGGCCGTTAGTACTGTCAATGTTATGACGCTCACTCTTGTCATTCATCTTCGTTAACGGCATGCAAAGAACGTTATCTAAGCTCAAGGTGTAATGTTAGGGATGAGGGATATTACAATGATAATATTCAGCAGGCTACATTATCCCTGCATCATTCATTTATTGAAAAAAACAACCATAAAATTTGTGAACTTCAAAAAAAAAGAGTAAAGAAACCAATTCATCAATTCAACCAATTCAAAATGGTTGTAACATAGATTTTTATTCTGAATTTATGGCCTAAATTCTAAACCATATCATACTTGGCTAAAACACTTTTTAATATAAATATAGCTAGAACTCTGGTTGGAAAGTATTTAACATGAACATGAATCGCTTGTTAAGGGTCTAAACACAGAAGTAGTTTAGTTCACCACTGTATTTATAATAGAATGTATTGAAGAGCCACTCAGAGGTCTTTCTAGGGTTTTAGGTGGTACCTGGGCTTTTGAAGTGAAATACACCTGGTACAATGGTTGTAACATACTATAGTGTGGACAAAGTGCTAAAACGGTTTTTAACTAGTGTTCAGCTCGTACAGCAGGTGACAAGCCCAACTATAAAGTCAAAATCAACTGGAACAGGTGATGCCTTACGACAAAATACAAGCTATTTTACTGTCCGTTGTTCTAAATCAAGATATTCCATGGTGCTTTTGTTCGACATGGCATTGAAACGACCATGAGATAAACTTAAAGCTGTTCATCACATTCTGACACTTTGACGAGAGTTTCGAAATTCATAGTCATGCCTGGAGAGAAGAGGTATTTCAAAACAATGATAAACAGCAGCCATTTTAGTATGGGATGATTAACAGCACAAACAGCTCTCACTCGTCCAATTGTCTAGCTCTAAGTCTGGCCATTTTGTCAAGGGTCGACGGGGCGACATGTGGGTGCCAACTCTGTCCAACTGCATATCACCTATCAGAAATAGCCATGATCACATGTCCTGGACACACAAGTGGGCTATAATTAGAGAGCAACAGGCCTACAATGTGCTCCATCTCAACATACTGGAGAGTGGAGCAGCCCTGTCGTCCCCCTAACTCCGTCGTCAAGAAGTGCTTGTGTTGACACGGACACAAACCCCACTGTCAGACATGGGAGGAATATGGAGAAACTGAAATAGAAGACGTCTGATATAATTCACCAAACGAAATTCAACAAGAAACAAGTGATGGGTTCTGTCGCAATGCATTATAGATCATTTTATTGTCTGTCTCTGTTACGTTAGCCATTACTACGTGTGAATCGATGACATCTGTGATAAAAGAAAAATTGTCCTAATCATATTTAGGATCCCAAGTGATAAGACAACGTGGTGTCATGTTAACTCTCTACTTTTCTTTGCAGGTAACGTTTAAAGAGAGCCTGTCTGTCGACTTGTCATCGCGGTGCAAACATGACCGAGGTGGCGCAGGTGATGGCCGACGTCGCGCGCGCACAGGAAGACGACGCGAACCGCCCGGCGAGCGAGGAAGCCGACGTGACGCGCGACGAAGGCGAAGACGAAGACGCGGCGAACCAGAGAAGCGCGGAGGCGTCAGGTGACGATGAAGAAACAGATAAGACTCACGAGACGCACGACGTCAACGGCGTAGAGCACGAGGAGGACGACACGGTAAACGGCGTGACGCGCGACGCAGAGGAGAACGGCGACGCGCCAACTGACGCAAATGAAATGACAGAACAACAGAATGTTTCTGATGTGGCACAGAAACAAGAGGTAAGACGGGAATTTACGATCAATTTAGGAATCATTGCTTTACTGTTGCTGGGCACCATAGTTGGAATACTAACCATTACATTTACATTTGCTGTCGTTTTCTATGTAACCAATGTTATTTACCAGATACGGTAGTTGTCCTTAGTTGACACACTTTTGAAGTAAATTTGACTTTTCTTTAACCTCTCTGTGTTCTATCAGAACTCTTCTTTATGTAATTCCTGCAACGGATCTTTCCCTTAACCCAAGTCACGCTCCCCCTGCTGCTTAATAACTCATTCACACTTCTGTCTGTCACGGTTTGACCATAGAAACTCCTCAGATCCAGGAAGCCCGTGGCCAGGAGCTACGTGCCCAAGCTAAACAAGGACAAGGGGGACGTGAAGAACAAGTTTGAGGCCATGCAGAAGGCCCGAGAGGAGCGCAGCCGGCAGAGGAACAAAGACGAACAGCAAAAGAGGAAGGAACAGTTCATCAAGGAGAGAGAGTGGAACCGCAGGAAGCAGCAGGTCAAAGACTGATAACCCCTTCTAACCCCACAACTGTGGCCTGCATGGCATGATGAGACATGACCGGGTGTCGACGCTGCCGGTTTGTGTGAGAATTCACTGTCAACTACACAACAAAGGACAACACCAACACCAACCACACAATATTTCACATAATTCATTAATTATTGAATTATTTCATACAATAATCAGCTTTGGTTTGTGCTTGATATAATCGTAACCCCAATTAATTGCACTGTGGACACCTGACCTCTACATCTTTGTTGCCGTGGTAAAACAAATGCAGCGATGCGGCGTGTTGTGAGTGGATTACCGGTGATGCTCAGAGAGAACAACCTCCATGTTTACCGCTCCGACAGTAGCTTGCCAGGGCTGGACACCCACGCTGATCTCCCCTCCGTGCCACAACAGCATGTTCCAATCAAAAGCCTAGGTGCAGATCACATGACCCACCTATTAGCAGGGATTAGGCCAGTGTTCTTGCTGGGACCACAGCATGGCTACTGAAGTACAAAGCAGATGATCCCAGCTAAACTGTCACCTCACCAAACTCTATCTGATCTACCGCAGATAAAAGAGCTCCTCGCCTCCAGTGATGAGGAAGAGGAGGTGAAGCCGGCCAAGGTGGAAAAATCCTACGTCCCCAAGATCACAGGTAGGACATGTTGAGGAATAGGGAGGGAGTCGGGGGAAGATGGATATACTATATATAATATATATAATAGGTGGTCGGGTTAGGTAGGCAGAGGAAGACGACCAATGTTGACCGCTTGTGTTACGCTGCTCTCTGCGTGTCCTCAGGTAGTGTGAAGGGGAAGTTTGCAGAAATGGAGAAACAGAGACAAGAGGTGGAAAGGAAGAGGATGGAGAGCGAGAGGAAGAAGAGGGCCGCCCAGGACTGCATGGAAAAAGCCAAGATCCAAAAAGAATTGGCTCAGAAAGCCGTGGAGGTATGTAGGCTTGGGGGTGTTCCCTTTGCATGGGGGCCCACCGCAACTGGGACACAGGACAACATGTCCAGATTGTTTAGCCACTGCCTTTCTGGAGGGAATGGATTCCACGTATGTTTAATCATTCAGGTAATCCTCAGCTGCCACTTGGATGAGTTATTTTAAGTGGCATTTGAAAGCCAAACAGTTGGTGTGGGCTGGATGTAGATCTAAAGACAGCAATGGAGCCACTGTACAGCAGACCTATTCGCTGGTGTGGTACTCAGGAAATGGTTAAATGTTATGTAACGATCCTCGTTCCAGATAGGCAATTAAATAATTACAAACCACTTCCTTGCCCTAATTCTGGCATTCCATTGAAATAATAATCAAATTAGTACTGATTATGTCAATGCTGTCAATATTTTGCAACAATATAAAAATACATTTTAAGAGGACACCATATTTAGATTGCAAAATTGATTTTATCCCGCTTTTGACTTTTGACTGTATTCATATCTTGACCACTCTTTTCAGATGGTTCCTGTGGATGTCTGTGTCACTGTAGTGCTTAACATTGTCAACAGTTATGAAGATAAAATTATTAATGTTGTGTGAATGTAGATATCTGATAGTGTAAGGCACTTTGGATAAAAGCGACCACCATATACCATGTGTTATGTCGTGTTATGAAATATGTTATAAATTACAAATGACAAAAATGTTATGAGCATCATAACATCAACAACACTAGTTCACTAAACCCTGGTCTCTTGGCATAAAATACAGGACACAGTACAGGACGTTAGCCAAAAGTCATTATTTACCAGGTTTCGTTCATATTCTCTCATACTCACTCATTACTCTTATGCCTAAAATAAGACTAAAAAAACCTCAGGAGTGTAGTGTTACTCTAAAAGTACAGTAACTAGAGTAGTTATATGGTTACTTTCCACCTGCTATTTGCAGTGTAGTAGCAGTTAGCAGTCACTGAGATACTCCATGCTTCCCCATTACTGTTTTCTGTGCATGGCCTGGCTATATTTTAAACACATAGAATGATGCTTTTTGATTTTGTATTTGAAAATGTGTTGGCAAGCTCGACTCGGCCTTACAGTAGAGAGGTCGGTCAGCGTCTCTGTATTAAAACAACGCTGTTTAAATCTGAGAGCACGCTCACTGTCTAGGTGATCTAGAAACAACTGGGTCAACACACTTGTACTACTGCCTGTACCACAGACACTGCCAGGTGTGGACAGCATGTGACTGGCAACTGTTTCCCACACCGGTCACTTACTAAATTAGCTCCTGCCCTCCTCCTCACCATGACAGAATTAGACTCTCCTATCTTAGACTGACACTCATAGACTGACCTGCTGCAAATGGTGACCATTAATCCGGTAGAATCCCCTCCTCCCCATCCATGCACTCTTATCGTCTGTCTGTCTGTGGGTATGCAATGTGGCTGACCTAAATTTAATGTGTTTTTCTCTCTACCACTTCTCTCTATCCAACACGTGCCACCCCACCTAGAGGAAAAGCCACTTCAATGAAAATATATATTTTTTTGTTGTTGTTGTTAAAAAGGAGAAAACTCAATATTCTCTCTTAATTGTTTTGCTTTGTGAAGGTCAATTATACAGCGCTTTGAACACAAAACAGGTTTGACAAGACAGACAGAAGAAATATAAACTCAAAAAATATGAACACACACACACACACACACAAATGCAAAAAAGTAAGACAAGATCAGACACAGTTAAATGCTATTGAGTAAAAGTATACAGTTTACAGTTGTTTTTAAAAACTCAGTGAATTGGAAAGATCTGATATTAGGGGAAAGTTGATTCTACAGCTTTGGGGCTTCTATTGCAAAAGCTCCATCACCCTTTGACTTTGTTTTAGACCGTGGAACAGACAACAGCTCCTGATCGGAGGACCTCAGAGATCTAGCATTATGGTACAGGGACAGAAGTTCAGTAATGTAAGGAGGAGCGAGACCATGTAAGGCTTTGTAAACAAACAGTAAGATTTTAAATTAGATCTACAGGGAGCCAGTGAAGTGACACAAGAACAGGATTAATATATTCCCTCTTTTTGGATCTAGTCAGAAGTCTCGCTGCAGCATTCTGCACTAGCTGGAGGCAGGAGAGAAAAGCCTGACTGATACCAAAATATAGAGTTAAGACGGGAGGATATGAGGGCATGAATAACTTTCTCCAGGTCTGACACGGACAGAAAAGACCTGATCTTAGAGCTAATTCTGAATTGAAAGAAGCTGGATTTCACACTCTAATTTATCTGTTCATCAAATTTCAAGGCTGAATCAAATAAGGCACCAAGATTTGGGGGAAATGGTTTAACATAAGGGAACAAAGGGCCCAGGTTTTCATTGACAGTGTTAGGATCAAGTAAGACAACCTCTGACTTATTCTCATTTAGCTGGAGAAAGTTTTGTACCATCCAGCATTTGATATCTTCGAGTGGTTAGGCTGCTCTGATTATTAGGTATTAATGGCAGGTAAAGCTGTGTGTCATCTGCATAACAACAGGTCTTACTCCTTGCATATGTAAATCCCTAAACAAATCATTTTCATGTACTACTATTCATTATTTTAATATACCTTCTAGGAGGGAGATGACACAATCCTTGTACGGGTAGTGCCAGCGAAGCCATCGCGACCTCCAGGAAGAATCAAGATGAACTTTGAGGACATGGAGAAAAATCGTGAGGAAGAGGTGAAAAAGAAGGCAGAGGAGGAGAAGAAGCGACAGTATGATGAAAACAGACGCTCCTTCAGGGAAGCTAAGCGATGCTCAGTCATTCAACAGGTAAGCTGAGGGGAAAATAAACATGAACATATTTTTGTGTTAAGGGAATTATCACCATATCTCATGTAGCCATGTTTGTAGTTGTCACTCTACTTCTCCTTGACTAGATAGTCCTTGGCCTCCAGCCACCGTAGTTTTTTGTTGATCACGGTTCAGTTTGTTTCATCAAACTTATCTGGCTTCAGGATGAAGAAGACAAACCCGTGGAGAGGGAACAGGCAATTCCTGGAAAGCTGAAGCTGACATTTGAGGAGCTGGAGAAAGACAGGCAAGAACAGAGAAGAAAGCAGGCTGAGGAGGAAGCCAAACGCCGCTTGCAGGAGGAGAAGAAAGCCTTTGATGAGGCCAAGCTGGAAATGGTAAACAAGACATAGAGTTTTCGTCCTAGAACATCTTAGTTGCCATATTTACAAAAGCTCATTGTTTTTATATTGCTTTTGTTTTAGTTGTGTATTTCTCACACATTTTTGAGCTACCCATCATTACCAAAGTTGTGTGGTACTCTACTATCACTAATTCCTTACAGTTCCTGGTTTTGGAACATCCAAACATCCAAAATTCTTTGATAGCAAACTTATTTTTAAATAAGTTCCAGTTACAAAGCTGACACATAAAACATCAACAACAACATTAATTAAAAAAAAATTATATATATTGATATTAAAAATGAAGTTTAGACCTAATAACCTGGCATTGCAAACATAACATGTTCGAACCAGTCCAGCCTTGTGCAGAGCGTGACTGGGGTTCTTTCTGTCTTCTCAGGGAGAAGATGAGGAGGACGCTCAAGAGGCTCAGGGGGAGAAGGAGGACTTGCGGCCTGGAAAATTGAGGCTGAGCTTTGAGGAGCTGGAGAGGCAAAGGGTAGAAGGGGTGCGCAAGAAAGCAGAAGAGGAGGCCAAGAGACGAATGGAGGAGGAGAGAAGAGCTTTCGCAGAAGCCAGGAAGAGCATGGTCAATATGCTTCCCATATGAACCATAATACCCGATAAAATGGAACAAAGTGAATTTGGACAAATTCTCTCATATTCATAGACCTCTAAGATGGCAGACATATCCAATAACATAAATACTTACACATCTTAGAGATTATATGTCGCCATGGTGACCAACACAGCATCAGATGATAAATAAAACAATAACCATGTTGGCTAACCAATAACAGGAGCCTCATTTAGAGATCAAAACTGACAGTATGCTAATGGAACCATAAATCAACTGTTAGCTTTCGAAAGCTAAAGTCTCTGTATTTCTTACCCAGCTTGTAGATGAAGATGATGAAGTATTGATGGCCTTGCTCAACCTGGAGGGCAGTCAGCCAGGGAAGCTCTGTGTCAGCTTTGAGGAGATGGAACGCCAGAGAAGAGAGGAGGAGCAGAAGAAGGCAGAGGAGGAAGCCAAGAAGAGGCTTGAGGAGGAGAAGAAGTTCTTCGCAGAGGCCCGCAAAAACATGGTTGGTCTGCTTAACTCACTTCCCTAAAAAGATATACAGTATGCATGAGTCTGGCTGATCCCTAACATGGCAAAATGATGTTTTTGTTGTTCTGTCTTGAACTTAATGTGCCATCCATCCATCCGTCCATCCATCATCCATCCATCCGATCTATCCATCCATCCATCCATCACAGTATCCATCCATTCATCCATCACAGTATCCATCCATTCATCCATCACAGCATCCATCCATCTATCCATCCATCACAGCCTCCATACATCCATCTGTCTATCATCCATCCATCCAATCTATCCATCCATCCAGTCTATCCATGCATCCATCCATCCATCCATCCAATCCATCCATCCATCCATCCATCCAGTCTATCCATCCATCCATCCATCCATCCATCCACTCC
>OMKK01091121.1:15883-31246 GCA_900302305.1 Polymixia japonica
CTCACTTCCCTAAAAAGATATACAGTATGCATGAGTCTGGCTGATCCCTAACATGGCAAAATGATGTTTTTGTTGTTCTGTCTTGAACTTAATGTGCCATCCATCCATCCGTCCATCCATCCATCACAGCATCCATCCATCTATCCATCCATCACAGCCTCCATACATCCATCTGTCTATCATCCATCCATCCATCCATCCAATCTATCCATCCATCCATCCAATCTATCCATCCATCCAATCTATCCATCCATCCAATCTATCCATCCATCCATCCATCCATCCAATCTATCCATCCATCCAGTCTATCCATCCATCCAATCTATCCATCCATCCATCCATCCATCCAATCTATCCATCCATCCATCAATCACAGCATCCATCCATCTATCCATACGTGCACGTTATTTTTTTATTTTATTTTTTCATTGAGAGCATGCTAAGTGTATGCTCAGCTTTGTCAGTGGCGTTGTCTGGGCACATAGACCAACCCAATACTAGTCAAAACTAACACCGGTATTTGCAATTTGCATAGACTCTATCTAATTGGATTCTAATTGGACATGGGTTCATCATATTTCTTTATGTACTTTATATTATTTTTTTCTGGGCTCAAATGGTACACCTGCAATGCTGTTACCTTTTTCCAAATTATTTCCTTAAGAGCCCTGGCTTGGATCATGAAAACTCTGCATATGGAGATGGAAACGTAAGATATTTTCAATTTAAAATGTCTATTGTTTTTAAAATGATGACTGAGAGGAAAGAACTAATATCCATATGCTGCTAATAGCCTAATATTCACTGCTTTCTCTGTAAGTACAAATGTTAGAAAGATGCATTCATGTTTGCTTGAATTTTATCTTCTAACTGTGTGCAATAGGTGCCAAAATAAGACAAAGTGCCTACTTAGTTTTGTGCTTGGGTTTATTAGGTTATATGAGGTTGGGTAAGTAGGTGGACTTGAATTGTTTTGCTCTATGACAAATTGAGGTCAGTACCCAATTAGTTAATACTGATACACTTAGGTGGTAATTTGTTGATAAAATTATATTGGCTTAAATTGTTTTACTCAATGTTAAATTGAGGTCAATTTCCACTTAGATGGCACTGATCGGCCTATAAAAGAGATTAGATAAAACATTACTAATCTCTGTGAGGAAATATGGTTATTGCAGTACCAAATAGACTAATTATAAGAACTGTGTTCAAGTGTAGAAAGAATAGCGTATAAATATGTTCAACTAAGTGTAATAATAATAATAATAATAATAATAAACTTTATTTGTATAGCACCTTTCATACAAGAATTGTAGCTCAAAGTGCTTCAATACACATAGGACTCCAATTTAATAACACTAGAACATATTAAGGAAACATATATGATGATATATGAAGATATGTATAATATGAGGATGAAGAAATATAAATATATGGATAAATGCAATATATAACAAAAATATGATCATATGAAAACACAATTCTCTATCTGTGCACATGTTCCCTAACAGGTACAAGATGAGGAGGGTAACATGGTCGAGAGTGAGTCTCAGGAAGCACTGCACCCTGGGAAACTGGAGATCAACTTTGAGGAGCTGCTGAAGCAGAAGGAGGAGGCCGAGAGGAGGCGCAAGGCGGAGGAACGCAAGAAGAAAATGGAACAGGAAAAGCAGGAGTTTGAACAGCTGAGACAAGAGATGGGAGAGGTCAGCCGGAAATATACATTCTGAAGTGTATTTGTTCATCTAAATGTGGAATATGTTCCTATATATTCTTGAAAGCTTTGACTTGTGCGTGGAAAAAACATAATACAGGTCTGTTTTACTCAAAATACACGCAATTTTATTCAGGCATCACATAGTCAACCCTAGTATGAAAAGCTAATTAATAATTCATCGTAATTACAGCAATTATAGATTAAGCCTTTAGGTTTTCCACACTGAACTTCCCGGTGTAATCAAAGCTTTATCAAACTTTCTTTTTCGTAGGATGAGGTGAATGAGAGCTTTGATACAGTAAGCAGTGAGTATGAGGAGCTGACTAAACTCAAGAGGACTGGCTCCATCCAGGCCAAGAACCTCAAGTCCAAGTTTGAGAAGATCAAGCAGCTGACAGATGAAGAAATTCAGAAAAAGATTGAGGAGGAGAGAGCACGAAGGAAGGCCATTGATGAAGAAATCAAGGAGAGAGAGGCTGAGAGGTTCCAGGAGGTATGAGTATCAGGCTTCTAAAGGTCACATTGTTTTCAAAGACCATATGTACTCAAAATGTGTACCATATGTATGCGCACCATATGTACGAAAAATGTAAGACCTCAGGAACGAAATCTAGGAGGATGATTTGTGGGAAAACATGAAAATGTCTGTTGCTACTTTGAATCTGAAGTTGCATGTTTGCTCCTTCTCAGCTTCACGTCTATTCAAGCGATTTTCATGTTGTTATTTGATCTAAACATAAACGTGATCATTTTTTCGTGACCCACAAGACACAATCAAAACCCATAATAATAAGGCTTTTTTCCAAGGTACTAAAAAAAAGTTAACTTTTGGAAGATACACGTTATTATCTTTTATTAATCCAACAGCAGCGAACTGTCACTGAAGTGGCAACAGCCTAACTTTAACATACTACCATCAGAGTGTTATCTCGGTGTCACTTATTGAGAGGGCTGTATTCTTCAGGAGGACGAGGAAAAATCGAATCCGGTGAAGGCCGACGACTCGCCGTTCAAACAGAAGGTGGACATGCGCGCCCGGTTCGAACAAATGGCCAGAGCTAGAGAGGAGGAGGAGAAGAGAAGGGTAGAGGAGCAGAAGCTACAGAGGATGCAGTTTGAGCAGCAGGAGATTGACGCTGCTCTCCAAAAAGTAAATCTCTCTCCTTGTTTTCTTTTTTTTTTTTATTGCTAAAAAACTGGCCACCGCATGCCCATAACCGTTCTGATGCATGACAGTTCAGCAAGAATTCTCGGCTTAGGGTTGCCTTGACTTTGGCAATGGTTGGTGATGTCGTGTGTGTCGTGTTTTGGCAGAAGAAGGAGGATGACGAGGAGGAGGAAGGAAGCATCATCAACGGCTCTGCAGCCTACGAGGACGAGGAGGATCACGCAAGGTCGGGAGCTCCGTGGTTTAAAAAGCCCCTTAAGAACCAGTCTGTGGTGGACTCGGAGCCGGTTCGGTTCACCGTTAAGATCACCGGGGAGCCCAAGCCAGAAGTGACCTGGTGGTTTGAGGGGGAGATGCTCCAGGACTGTGAGGACTATCAGTATATTGACAGAGGAGAGACATACTGCCTCTACCTGCCAGAGACCTTCCCAGAGGACGAGGGAGAGTACATGTGCAAGGCTGTCAACAGCAGAGGCACAGCAGCCAGTACCTGTATCCTCACAATAGAAAGTAAGAGCACATTAGTATGATCGCATGTCTGCATGATACCTCCAACTTGGGTTTCTGACCTGTCTATCTGAAGTGGATCGCATGCTGCTCTTTCCTCACAGACTTGGGCTGAATGTCATCTGTGGATAACCACTCTTCTGTTTCTCTCTTGCAGCCGATGACTACTGATGCCCATCCTTGTTCTGGAAACTTTCCTTTGTTGTCTCTCACTCCTTTTGTAAAAATTCATCCCTCACGGTAGGGCCAAACAGAGGAGGGAAGAAAATAACAGTATGCTTGGCATTCCTAAGGGAGGGATACACAACACAAAAAATACAAGATGTTGTTTACGTATTGCTTTTCAGTAAAAGCTGCACTCCCTGTTAGTAGCAAGAGACCTGTGCCAAAAACAGATATTATTGTTCCAATGCTAGGGTTGCACGATACTATAATGCTATTGCTGCAAGCTCTTTGCAATACCAGCAATTCTTAAGTATCATAGCGCTGTATCGTAAATAACAAAAGGTATGGTCAATAGAAGACAGACAGTTCTGTTGGTGTCATGGAAATGAGAAAAAAAATGTCCCAACGTTCACATTCAAAATAACATAATAATAAAATTTACCAAAAATTCTTGACTTGTCTAATATATTTGATTTTAAGAAACACTTCATTTCATTTTTCATGCCCCAATAAAAATTTTTTTCGATTTAAGTTTAATGTCAAATTCTTGAAATAGTTGTCATAATTCAGTTGTATTGGACACTGTTTTTGTTTTATGGTTTGATAGTGGGAAATGTTAGGCTAGCCTAAATATTTGTCATATGTTATAATTCAAAATATTTTAATAAAATGTACAAATATACAAAACATGTGCTGATGTTTTCATTATAATGCAGAACACTGACTTGATAACATGTTACAGTATACCTGTAGTATGCCTTAACAGTTTAACATTGTATTTTCAATTTATGTTTGTAAAAACACAATTTAATTTTTTCCTGTTGTAGTAACAATTACCTCGCTATCAGTAAGGCAACTGAAGAGGATATGTATACTATCATATAAAAGCAGATAGTCCAAAAATATTTTGGATTGACATTCAAGTCTCTCTGAACTGCTTGTATCTGAACACATAGGATGATGACGTTTCGCCAAAGACCTTAGAGTTCACTAAATATCAGGATGGCTCCCACTCCATTCAGCCTATGGAAACGGTGGAGCGTAGGTCGGGAAATCATCTCGCTAACGCCTACAACACAAGCGGTCTAGTCCGCTCAACGCGATTTTAAGAGAAGACGGAAACAGTCGGAAGTGGAGTCTCTCGCTTCAGCGTAACCATAGAAACAGAACTTCCCAAACGCCACATTCTACGAGACATGCGCAGTTTTTCCACAGATCTTTAAAACATAAATATTAATGCAGTCTCGGAAATATGTGCGGCCCAACAAAAACAGGACCTCCGCAATAGCGACACTATTAGTGTAAAGTCTGACGCAGTACATTATGTCAACAGTTTACCGACTATAAGAAATGCTTGTTGTTGACTCTGGGAAACCTGGAAGACCGTTGCAGCAACTTTATCTAGCAGCCATCATGGTCGCATCAGTCGAAGAGGTTTCTTCATCCCTTGTGCGGGAGTATCTTAGTCGAAAGGTAGGTGACGTTAACAGTAAACGTAGTTGTAGGACCGTCGTTCTTAAAAATGCCAAACATCTAGCAGGCCAACGTGGCTATCTCGCTAATGTTGGCCTGCATAGGGGCGGTTCTAAAACGTTTAACACAAAAACTGCTCAATGGGGCTTCGTGTACCTAAACAAACGAAGAGGCTTAGGCAGCTAATATGCTCTAAAAATCTGGAGAACTCAAATGGCTCTATCCAGTAAAATATCTCACTATACAAGTTTAGGTACACTAACGTTACGCCTCGTTAAGCAGGAATATTGAATTTAAAGTGTAACTACACCCCCAGGTTTGAACCTAACTCCACCCACTGCATAATTTTGAAAAATGTTAAAAAGTGGGCAAGGGGCTTGAGAGGGGGGCGGGGAGGAGCTGGCAGGAGAGATTAGAGGGTGTTAACATTATTTTTTAATATACATTTCATGACGTAGATAAGTCCGAAACGGTCGACTCTATGTCAGCATTGGCCTTGCTGGCCAGGCTGATTTAAAACAATAGATGGCGTGTTGAGCCATTTTCAACCCATGAAATGCCATTTTTTATAAATTTGGTGTCAATGTCAATATTAACACCAGCATTGATGTGTTTCATCACAGTACAGTCGTGTAATTTAGTTTACAGCTCAAAAAACATGTTTAAGTGTTCAGTACCTCTTTAACGAGCATAAAATGCATTTTTCTTTAAATTATTTTCTCTTGCTCTTTGCTCACAGTAGTACTCATGCTAAACGTCATCTGTGCAAAATGTGGGGGTTCTAGCTGTTTGCTTAGGTACATAATGCCTCATCAAACAGTTTTTTTGTTAAGTGTTTTAGAACCTCCCGAACATTTTCGTATGCAGGGACTCAGGAGAACGATTGCCTGCATGGACGAGGAGCATCCTCGCACTGATGACAGCATCAACAACAGATCCGAATTACGCCAAATTCTTCACATGGATGGTCTTTATAAAAAGAATAAAGTGAGTCTTCTAGCTAAAGGTTGATAAACCGGTTGTGTTTTCAAAGACTAACCTCTCAGTTTATTAATCATTGCAGGTTCAAAAAGAACCCCTAAAAACAATGCTGGAGATTATTGTAAAACATCATATTGGGGAGCATAAGAATGACAAGATAGCCTTCAACAACGACACTGTGTTAGAAGAGAGTACAATAGGTATTGTGAGCAGGAAACCCAACACATCAAGGTATAAATATTTCATAATCAACTCTTGCTTTGACGCCATTGCCTTGGTATTTTAAAGGTTTCTCAATCAGTTTGAATTGAAAACTGGTTTGCTTTTCTCACAGATCATTTACAGACAAGGACTGTCCTCAAGGCAGGTTATTATCACCTGAGGCAGACAGACACTCCATATATAATCAAACAGGTTCCTGGGGAGATAATCCCGAAGGCCAAAAAGAACAGCAACTAGTGGCTTCCCTCCAAGGAAACGAGAGCTTCACCAGGACAGAACCAGAAAAAAACGCTACCACAGAGAGTGCCCAAAAGAACAGAATGAATCGCATTAGACGTGGTATGATGCCTGGGCCAATAGCTAACTCCCATCAGGTACTGTATAATTAAATACACCTATATTTTCCCAACCTTTTAGCCTATACATATTTTGCATTTCAAAATTCTTATCCTATTCTTCTATTGCCGGTCTTTCTTTGAAGGAATCAAACAAAAAAAGACAGACTCGAAGAGCAGGGGTGCCTCATCCGCTGCTTGGAAATGAAGAAGACAATGGGCCTTCTAAGGATGGGCCTTCAGCGACCAGCTTACACCAAGAAAGCTTAGAGAGTGGCCTAACTGAACACTACACAACTGGGTCCATTAGGGAGAGACAACAGTTCTTGAGTACACCTGAGAGAGAGAAGAGCAAAGAAGGTTTTAAAAAAATTAGAAAGGACATGAAGACGAGGAAGTAAATAACTTTGAGATGTGACCTACTTAATAAGTAATCTGTAGCAAATTCATGGTTTTATAAGTAATCTGTTGCAAATCCATGGTTTTATACAGTTTAAATGCTCTTGGAAATGATTTCAAGGCTTTGTTCAGACTTTTTTGACCAGTGTTTCCTTTTTCCTAGAGCAAAATCATTGCCCAATCAAAATGTGGATGGTCTGCATGTGTCTGAGATGATCTTGGGTAATTACCATATTTGTCATGGAATAGGTGTCGAAGCTCTACACAATACCTTTGACTTTTTTCATCGAACAAGCTGTTGCTCAAGATTTCTCAAAGTCGCGTTTATGGGTTTTCAGATGACATCGATTACGACGAGGAGTTGCGAGAACTGTCCAAAATGTCCTTCCAGGCGAGTGTCCCACAGCACAGTTACGAAAGCCGTCCCATGGACCTACTCACAGCCATTGTAGGTGAAATAAATATGATTTTTTTTTTTTTTTAAATCTTGGATATGTTTTATGCAGTTTCCTTTGACTAATTGCGTGGTTTCTGTTTTGTGTATTGTTTCAGGCATTGAAAGAGGTTCTGCTCGGCTCCAGCTCAACCTGCTTCAGTGTTGAGTGGAGGAATCAGGGTTTTACATTTTCGGAAACACGGGACCTGAGATATGGAATTGTACAGAAAAAGGTTGTGTCCACTGTGCCATCCCGCTAAAATTCAGTAATCTAGCACTTTGATCCTCGTAGGATTTATTGAATTGTGGTCTTACTTGATTATATTAGCCTTGTTTGGAATGCTCTTGAAGTCTGACTTTGTTGTTTTGTAGGGCGGTCCATGTGGAGTTTTGGCATCTATCCAAGCCTGCGTTCTAAAGAAACTCCTATTTGATGGCACAGAAAGCAGTTATGCAGGCTTAGAGTATGTTCTCCAATTTAAAGCTCTCTTCTTAATATATACTTGTCATCTTCCAAGCTCTCCCCTTGGGGAAGAGACTGCGGACCGTGATGTCTAAAACAACGAGTTTCTAGTCCTCACACCCCACAACTGCAACTCCTCTACCTCCGTATATATTCTGTACATAACACTCAAGTGCAATAGTTAAGGCTCTTACAAAGACTGCATAGACTTTGTATATTGTACATCCTGTACAGCAAAATAATATATTCTTCCCACCCCTGTAAATTCTGCATATTCTATTCATTACTGTGTATTCTAATACTTCTCAGATTCTATTTTTGACCTTCGCCCCCCACTGCATTTGTACAATACCTCCAACACTTTGTTTTATATTTTTAATTTTCAGTTTTTATTTCTATATTCTTTTATATTATTCTAGATGTGTTGTTTTTGCCCTCTTTTGTGTGAGTAAGCGCCAAGCCAAATTCCTTGTATGTATGACGTACTTTGCAATAAACCTCACTCTGATTCTGATGCTCCACATTCCCCACTTTAATGACTTGAATGGTTTATACCTGCCATTAATTCACATCAAGTGGTATTTTGATTATATTAGTCTGTCCCCTTTGGTATTACCTCTATGTGTACCTCAGTTGTGGTTTTAATTCAAATGCTGTGTTGTTGCCAGGATGTTGAGACCTTCCAACACTACCAGAAGACAGGGTCTCATTTCAGCTGCAGCTGAGGTCCTGTGGAGGGCTGGGGATGAAAAACAGGCCACCCTCGCAATGTAAGATGATACTCTCCTCCAGTTAAGCTATTACAATGAGATGTTAAAGTGGCAATCTCGAAGATCTGCGAAGATTTTCATTTAGATAAATGTCTGTTAAGTCACTATCGCCGAGTGAGCTAACACAATGGTGATTGAGCCTATGGCCCACTGATGAAAGCCCTTGCATTTGCCGGGTGTCTGGCAACTTCCCCGTCACACATTCATAGGTACCGCCAAAGACAAGGAAATGGGAGATCTTTGAGATTGCCACTTTAACCAGTAAACTGGATCTGATGTAGCAATCCCTCGTGCTGTTCAGCTTGCCTGGGCGGCTTCATAGGCTTGGATATTAGGGGAAAGGGTGGGTGGGAATGTCTGATCAAGCCGGCATAATCAGAGATGAATTATTGAATTTGGCCCACATCTCTTCCTGAAGGCGCAGCAGTACATTCTGGTGTCCCACAACCACTCATCATTTTTAAACAATTTGTGTGCTTGTTTGTACCCTTTTTTTTCTTACCAGATCCTCAGGACGAAATCACTTCATCCCAGCTGGACACTACAAATCTGAGGGAGTGCTTGAAAAGGTAAAGGACTACCAACTGGGAGCACCCAGCCTAAATTTGTATGCACACATGACACTGTAGGGCAGTATGGATGAAAACCTCCACCAAATGGCAATACAACCCCACTCTTTACTTGAGCATAAATATAAATAAATATATCTGCATTCTTAAAGATTCCCTCCACTCAAAAATGTTTTTCTTATGTTCATGTCCCCTAAAATGTCTGACCTTCACTATACTGACTGTGCAAGCTTTGTCACTAGAGAGGTGTTCCTCTACTGAAGGGGGAGATGTCTGTGCACTTCCCTGAAATCCGAGATTCAAGCGTACCCTGGGCAAGCTAGATTTATGACATCACAAATTTGAAAGCCAATCGCTGTCTTATATGCAAATGCCAGCAAAGAAACCATCGTGTGAGCTAGCTAGTGGATGTGCTTCCAGACCCTTTTCAGATTTTTTTTTTTAAAACTTTTTATGTGGGGAAAACCACATAAACCACATGCATTAAACAAAATATTAGTCATAGCAGAGTATTTTTATATACTTTAAAATGTGTTCGGAGGGGAAATTTAATATATTAGATTGACAGTAAGTTTGTGAGACATTTTTATTAGATTTGTTTAGATTTTTATTAGATTTGTATTACAACATGTCAGCAAAAACAATTCACATTGATATTATCTTGGCTCTTTTTTAGACTGATTTGGATAATGCTGTAATAAACATTGTGTAGCCACTATAATATCAAACAAACTCTCCAAAACAAGTAAATTAGCTCTTTAAGAAGTAACCCATTTGTAAATAATTAGGATGCAAAATAAAACTTTTCCTTCAACCTTCCTGTGAAGAATGCCTTGGATTTAGGCAGTGTTTTTTCCTGTTTCCAGATAACGTGTTTCACCGTTGATAACCTCGAGGACCTGCAGTCGCTTCTGGAGCAGCACATTCAACAGGTGGGAGGAGGTCCACTCCCTCTTTCATATATGTCTGCCAGTTTTATAAAAGGATTGTGGCAGTATCCCATGCTTCACTGCAGTCAATCTTGTCTTTTTTTTTTCCTTCTTCCATAGTTTGAGTCTGGAGCGTTGGGATGCATCCTGCTGACCATCTCTGCTGTTCTCTCCCGAGCTGTTGAGAAGTAAGCATCTAGAACTTTCCACATAAAATAAAGTGCAATCCTAACACTATTACAACACATGAGGTGCAGTATATAAAACAATGTTAAAATAAAACAATACGACGGTGTAATATTATGCCTTTTTGTCTCAGAGTAAGAGCTGATATGGATGTGCCCACAACCACGCTTATAGGAGCCCATGGCTACTGCACACAGGTGACTGCATTCTCTACGGTTTCACAGCACAGCATATTGTGTATATTGGGTAAATCAGAGTCTCTTGAATAGCCAAGAACAATAATTTAAATTATTGTTTAATTTACTCCTGTTGATGTCGGTGCGTGGCCATATCAACAACTAACGTAGTAGCATAAGTATACACAGGCACACGGGTTACAGGGAAAACAGGACCTTAGATTCGGTGCAAGGGGACAGTACAAGACCGACAGTAGACTAAATGTATATAATACAAATGCCGTATGCCGACTTTGCCATTTCGTGTTTACTTCTTCAGGAGCTGGTGAACTTGTTGCTATGCGGACGGGCGGTTTCCAATGTCTTTGACAATGACATGGAGTTGGACTCGGGCAATGGCAACCTGACCCTGCTCAAAGGAATCGAAGGCCGCTGTGACATCGGCCTGCTCTCCCTATTTGAACATTATAACATCTGTAAGGTGAGCGATGATGATGTGTTACTCAAACCCCTGGTCATCAATCTCTCTGCTGCAGTCTAGATTCAACATTAATACCTGAGGAGCCTTCTTTACTGAGATTATCATTACAGTGATGCAATACCATCAACAGTACTTTAATCACAACAGAGAATGGCCTCAAGGGCATTTATAAAATGATAACAAACAGGTGCACAGTCTGGAAATCAGACTTCAAAGTTCAAATGTAAGAAAAAACAAAATGAGCAAAATAAAAACTTCATAACAAACTATCTGTGGTTACCACAAAAGTTGGCATAGCAACCAATGGCAATTATCCATGCATCTTTGTCCAATAAGATTGCTCAACTGAAATACCCGCTGCATGAACTTTTTAATAACTAACAGACACTGTAATGAAATGTTTTAAAACAGAGTGGTGTGCTAATAGTACTACTTAATAATACTAATCTATTCTAAGGTGGGAACTAACCTGAAGACTCCTCAGTTCCCTATCTGGGTGGTGTGCAGTGAGAGCCACTTCAGCGTGCTGTTTGGCCTGCAGAGGGAGCTGTTGACCAATCAGGACAGACCCCAGGAGTTTGACCTCTACTTTTACGACGGACTGGCCAATCAAGAGGAGGAGATCCGCCTCACTGTCTGTAGGTAACATTGGATGCGGCAATGTGTTTTCACGTTTTCCATGCATAATTTGGGTGTCACGGAAATTAGGTCCTTACTCTGGTTAAAGTGTTCAATAAAAGTAAAAGTTTTATTCAGCATATATGTGGAGAGCACATGTACAAAGAATAAAGGCCTAAAGGAAGAAAGGCAGAACCATTTATATGGTAAGATAAACAAAGAGGGTTTGAGATAGAATATTTAAGATTTATCTATACTTGACCTTAGGGTAGCCTGGAGCTGGTACGAGTTGGTCCAGGGAGGACATAATATACTGACCAGAGGTTAAGTGTCTCAGTTAATCTGAACATTAGCTAATGGGAGTGGGAGCAAAACCAGTTGCACAGTTCAAAGCGAGTGTCATGGCTGTCCCAAGACCGCAAACATGAGGAGGTCATTGGAACATATGTTATGACCCTAGGTCATATTTGTTTTTGATGATATGACAGATTTATCTCTCCTCCCCTTGATTGGCTTCAGGTGTGTGTGTGTGTGATGAGAAACAGGTGGTTCCCTGTAATTGGTCCATTCGAAGGAGGGATTCCTGCTTCTGGATTGGACCAATAAATGATATCAGCTATTTTAAATCCCAGCTGACAGCAACCTGCTCTCCCTTCTCAGTACTACTTTATACACCATGAAAAAGACAGACAAATGTGATACTTGTAACTTCAAGGAAACTGTTGAAAAGGTCAGGGTTCCCATGGTCATGAAATTCCTGGAAAAGTTATGACATTAGAAAAACTGTTTTCCAGGACTGGAAATGGTTTGGAATTAACAGAATGTTTTGGAAAAATATACACTGTTTTTGGCTATTGTTTAAAATATGTTCATAAAAATCCCAAAACATGTCTATCGTTACGCAAAATACCTTCCTTGTATTACTAATTGAACATCTAGTGCTGCGCTGCACAGACTGCGTCTGCATGACCGTTGACACTTCACTAGTATCACATGATACACATTGGCGTATGCAGCTAGTTGGCGGCGGGACGACCGAGTAAAGTTAGCAAGCGCTAGCAGTTTGCTTATCCGCAAAAATGCCTGGGAAGTGCGTGTTTAATAACGTGTGGCTTTCCAACAGCAAATATAATACAAGGCTCAAGAGAGAGGCAGACCCTAGTTGGATGTAGGCTCTGCTCCAAAACGTTTGACGTTGGCAACATGGGGGAAGTGGTTCTGCTATGCTACAGGGGAAAAAGCATCAAGACAACCAAAAGGTCGCTCAACAGACTGCCAGCGTCGGCACACATTTCACGCCTGCTGTAGCCAGGCCAGATAACATTAGCGCTTCTACCAGCACAGGAAGCATCGGTATGTTCTTCCCTCCTCATGTCTCACAGTATCCTCTTGTTGAAATTAACTTTTAGACAGGCAAACAAAAAAAAAACCCTGTAATTTAAAACTTCCATGCATAATTACTTTTAAATTGATATATGTGGCAAATGCTGAGATTCACTTAAGGCAATGCTTTAGATTGTCCAGTGTGCTATGCCCTAGAATAGGTGGTGTAGCAAAAATATGGCGCGGAATGTGTAATGGAATTATCTGAGTCTACTGTATGTGTAGACACAAAGGCAAGGCATTCCATGCTACACTGCCTGTCTTAGGGCATAGCACACTGGAGTAAGAGCCTCATTATTGCGCCCTATGATCGCTATATAGGCCTACCTATTTTAAACTACTTAAATAAAATCATGGAAATGGGGTAAAATATTATGGAAAAGTTTTGAAAATTCATTGGCAAGAATGTGTGGGAACCCTGATAGGATGTAGGAAGTTCAGTATAGAAAGAGAAAGACTGAAGGGCAGGGTGGTAGATATAGGAAGGGAGTGGAGCATCAGAGGTCTGTTAGAGACAAGGGACAAACAATTACAGGCTCAAAGGGCTTTATTTAAACGAAGCAGGTTTAATATCCAGAATATCATTTCTTTATAGTCATGACGTTACACACTCCGGTACAGTAGGTGGCGGCATGCACCTTTAAAGTTGGTTTGTAGTCTGCCAGTAAAACCAAAGAAGAAGGTCCTGCTCTCCCTTACCTCTACCACTTCTAACAATAAGACGGCATCTAGTTCTGTGTGTTACTATGAGAGTTCTGCAAGTAGAATAGAGTTTTTGATCTGGAATAGGAAAGTTGTGTAGATTGGTGTATGTATAAATTAGTAACTCTGCTAAGACTTGTAATCTAATTCTGGCAGTTTGTAAAGTGTTTGTTGTAAAAACTACACTAAATATGGGGCACCTATAAGCAGTTTGGTAGAGGTGAGAAGCCCTTTTGTTTGTTGAACATTTCTCTTGTTTTTCAGTTTAGGAGCTTAGGTTAGAGACTTGTCATTTGTTTAAATTTTGTTAAGGAAGTTTAGGGTTTGATTAGTGAACATTAGTGATGAGTGAGCATTGTCGTTTTGGGCAATGCTCAACTCTGAAGTTTGATTCATACTGTGCTGCTGGTCTTTCTTGGTAGTGGGAAGAGTGAGGAGCCACACAGTATGTTATGTCTAGGTTACCCTAGAGATCGGGGACATAATACGAATTGGAGGCTCGTCCATTCTTTGTTTTTTTTCCCCCATTGTCGTTGTGTTGGATAAGTTTGGTTAGGTTTTTTTTTCTGCAAAATTCAAAAATAGCAGTTAAAAACATCAGCATTGAGCATTGCCCAAAACAACAAACCAAAGTTCACTAATCAAACCCTAAACTTCCTTAACAAAAACAATACAAAAAAAAAAACTAACCTGAGATCCTAAACGAGAAAAATGTTCAATAGAGTTACTAATTTGCACATACACCAATCTACACAACTTTTCTATTCCAGATCAGAGACTATTCTACTTACAGAACTCTCATAGTAACACATAGAACTAGATGCTGTCTTATTGTTGGCAGTGGTAGAGGTGAGAGAGAGCAAGTTGCCGTCAGCTTGGATTGAAAAGGGCTGATGTCATCTATTGACCCAATCCAGAAGCAGCAATCCCTTAGAATGGACCAATGGCAGGGAACCGCCTGTTTCTCATCTCTCCCTCTCTCACACACAGACACGGGGAGGAGAGATAAATCTGTCACATCAACATCAAAACAAATATGTCCTGGGTGTCATAACACATACAACATATATAAATAAATAATGGATAATAAGCATAATACCATGTAGAATAGTAAGATACTGTATTAAACAGGCTTCCACAGTGGGTTATATTGTTCATAACCACCTCAGCCCCACTGAAGTAACACAAAGAGGGCTGTTGGTATCCGTCAAGGATTCAGGCAGGACTCAAGAGCAGACAGGCAGGCAGTTGGGTAAAAACAGTTTCACTTAGACAGCAGGCAGATTCACAACAGTAGCAGGCAAAGGTAAAAGTGTAAAACAGTCCTACCAGGTAGAGGTACTAAACCAAGATACAATCCACAACCAGGGGCAGGCAAGGGTCAGCAACAATAATCAGTCCAAACAGGCAGAGGTACAAAAACGGCAAGCAAAAGTCAAAAACAGGAAGGCAGGCAAAGTGGGGTAATTCTTGTTGGAACAGAACCAAGTGAAGGCTTAGAACGATCTGACAGAGAGTGAAGGGTGAGCCGGCATATATTGGAAAGGCTAATTGGGCAGATGAGGTGCAGCTGGTGTAGCAGGCAGAGGTGATGCAGAGACAGGAACTGAGACAGGGCAGAAACCAGGACTGGAGTAGAGCGGATCAGGAAGACAAGCTGGCTGAGGTTGTGACAGTAAACCC